>JBBBDQ010000853.1:562500-612500 GCA_037127315.1 Ascarosepion bandense
AACACCTTTCTGATGATAATTCTGGATAAAACTTGTAAGTTGTAGGGAGTTCGGTTAAGCCTAACACAAGGCCGAATCAAAGAAACATTAACTACCCCCTTACGGTTACAGTGGTGACGCCCGACGTACAAGTAACACGCACCCCCGCTACACTCTGATACCAATACACAGATTTATTTACCTTAAAAAATTACCACTGACTAATCATCGACGTTTGTGTGCTTTTTTTTAATATCTAACATTATGCGATTTTGTGTATGGCATTTACCAAAATGCGATACATTTTCACCCATTTCTTGATAGTATGTTAAATCCACTGTATACATCTAGCATAAGATTATACTTAGTTATAGAAGCTTTTTATTGACTGTTAAAACATTTTTAAAAATCCTTGAGATTAGAAAAGTTCTGTTTAACATTCTACGTAACAGATTTGCGACGAAAAGAACATTAGTTAAATAATTAATAATTATGGCATTTTTACTTCTGTAAAAAATTGACTACTTAAAACTATTATATTCAAGATGGCGTGGAATTAAAATAGAATAACGAAGTATATCACTATATGGATAAAATAAACTATGCTGATTGGTGTACGAGGTGGAATGGGTAACGTGCTCTCATGGTTAGATTGGTGCAAAAGAAATGATATGTGATCAAATCGCTCTGGAATCTTGTTCTTTATCCATTTTATGTTCCGTTTATTGGCTGATAGTAAATGCATAAACTATCGAGCGTTGAGATAAAAAGTACAAAATAAACTGAATAAACTCGGTTTCTGTCAGTTATAAACTAATCCATAAAGAACATCATAAGATTGTTCCCAGTTGTCTGCCAAAGATTTTTTTTTCTTATCTATTGCCTTGCAAAAGATAAGACGTGTTTTATTTCCTTCTGCAAGAGACTTTGGTATACATTGAACTTCATGTTGCACTGAACACAACACAAAACAGTAGACGGTATACAGTAGCCTAAGCTTACTTGACAGGTATGTCTAATAATTCATCTAAACCGATAATTAAAAAAGTCTAAAATTTCCATAAGAAATTCACACACGCTTATATACAAAAGTACTTACACTCTTTTTCGTATTCTTTCTATTAATGTTTTCAAACAAAGTATTTTTTGTTAATATCTTATTTTATAATTTTTTGTTGGAAGAAATTTCAGTGCATCCACTATCAACTAATATTTCTGCTCAATCTTTCTTACTAAATATATAAGACTACAACAATTCGTAATCTTGTCGCAATACGTAATGATTTAGTTTTAAATACGTAAAATAAGTGTCTTAATATAAGAATGTCTACAATTTTGAATCGTAAATGGTACTGTAGGGAGCATCGACCATGTTTGTTAAGCTGACCTCTTACCAAACATAATCGAATTTTTCACATTTAATAAAAATAAGAAGTTTGAACAGCATCAACCGATAAAAAATCTTTTTATAATAATAATGAGATTTATTAACCGAAACATAACATCAGTTTTTTTTTATGAGAATTGTATTTAAGTGTGAAAAGTTCTTTTAAAAAGTCTAGTTGTTTTTATTATGTGCACAATAGTAGTGAATGTTTGTATGCTGAGTCTGTGTTTGTCTCTTTCTTTCTTTAATGTTATTACATGAGGAAGGAGAATCAATGAACGCAGCGCGAAAAAAGGGTTAGTGGGTAAGAAAACATGGCGAACAGAGGATGGTCCATACCCTCAGACAGACTACCACCGCAAATATGAATAAACAGCTATTTCAATCACATGATTATCTCCAAATGAAAACTTATTTTTGCGCCTAAAACAATAAACATGGGTTATTGAAAGTGCATGTGGCTTTTTTGTCCAATTGGCTACCAGAATTACCTAATTTATTTCGGACGCTATTTTTTTTAGTAATTTGTACACGATTTTGTTTCAATGATTCCGACCTGATTTTATGTGTGGACATTTTCTACTTCTTTGGTTTTCAACTATTCGCTGTAAAGTTTAGGATTTTTTATCCGATAATACTTTTTATGAGAAATGATATTAGTACCA
Source organism: Ascarosepion bandense (assembly GCA_037127315.1). Taxonomy (NCBI): domain Eukaryota; kingdom Metazoa; phylum Mollusca; class Cephalopoda; order Sepiida; family Sepiidae; genus Ascarosepion; species Ascarosepion bandense. The sequence goes on from JBBBDQ010000853.1 coordinate 564,532, forward strand.
TAAGATCCTAGGAAAATGCTCCAGTTCAATATTTGGCTAAATCGACAAAAAGCAGCTACACACGAACAACATACACTTGTAAATATGTTCTTACAGACGTTCAGAGCATTTGAGCTATATAAAATAATAAGATAAAACTGTATGGTTAGAAGCAGGTACCTCGACTATATCGCTGAAAAAACAGCTCAGTACATAGAGAAAAAGTCCCCAACTTAATAAAAACGAAATTTTTCCATCAAAATGTCTATTACTAAGAGGAAAGGTTAAAGTATTTTTAATTTTTAAAAAAATTAACCCTTTTTAAGTTCGAAATTTTGGTAAAAATCTTGATTTTATTTCCATTAACGAAGAGCCAAATCGTTACGAGAGTTTACAGTGGAAAACGTAATATTACATAACTCAGTTTTTCCCTGTGACAAACACATTAATTTGGAACTTCTTGCAAAAATCAAATAACTGTTAGATTTGAATTAAATTTTCAGGACTTATTCACAGATAAATAAAATTATTTTTCTGATCTATTTTTTTAAATCTTTGTAAAAATATTTTTAAATCTGTTACGACACTCCACGTAAATACATGAAATTGGTTTTATTAGTTAAACGCAGGACTCATTGGAAAATGTAAATGATGTATTATTTTTTAAAAATATTGAGCCACTTTTACCAAAAATCTGCTCCGAATAGTAAAATAAAAAATGCAATAAAACTATGACATTATTTAATTAGATAAGCTTTAAATTCCTTTAATAAATAATATAAATGAACGACATTATAGTCCGAAGTAAAACTGATTTTCGATTAATAATGAAATTTTAAAGTAATTGTTTTCATTTTCTTTTAATTATAACAGTTTAAAAATTTTTAAGAATATTTCTTAAATATTTCAAAAACTTGTAGAAGTTACGTTGATAATTTATTAAGTGAAGACTACTAATCAAAAATTGAAAAGTTTAATACAAATCATCGAGCCATCGTGTTTTTAAAATAGTTTTTAAATTTTTTGTGTCTTTGAAAGTTTTCTTTTTGTATGGTAATTTCTATGTGTACATTCTAATGGTTATATGATTCACGGTTTCTTCCCTTTACAGAAAAATAATTATACAGTAATGTTACTTGTGATTGCCAAACACTTATCTAGCATCTGTCGAGCTGTCATCACATTTTAGATACGAAGGAAACGTCAGAAAATTCAACTCTGTGTTAAAGAGGTAGTTTTATTCTAAATTTAATACAATAAATGGATAATACTTGTGTAAATCATAAGGATTTAACATCAGGTTTGTTCATTTTTAAACGTGTCACAGATGTATATTTTATTTTTGAAACATTTTAAAACCGAGAATTTATATTTTACAAATGTGTCGATTTAAAAAAATCTAAAAATGCTATATTCCAATCAATATAATTTTTGTTTGAAATACACCAGAGTATTTTCCTTACTAGAAATAGTAAATTTAATCATTTAACTTTCAATTAAATCTAAAACAAAAGTTTAAAGAAAACTTTTTTTATTTTTAAAAATTCAATTTAAAAGTAAGTTATCGAAGATGAATGGAGGTATCTAGAAGAATCTTCAAAGACTTTAAAATAATGTTTATTCGTTCATTTTTATATTGTCTTTCTTTTAACAGTTCACGAACTCTAAAGTTACCATAAATATTTTACCTGTCAGTTCTTGTGATCTAAAAGCTCTACAGATTGTTTACTTGGGCTATGAATTTCTTTTGTCAATTGACTGTTCTCATTCCTTGACTTCTATTTCTGTTCCTTTTCCAGACGAACAAAAACCCAAAAGATTATGGCACTAACTTTCTACATCATATTTCCGGGAACTTTTGCTACAATTTCATACATAGAGTGAGATGAGCTGTTGCTAAATTTCACTTGAGACTCTGACATGAGTAATCTCGACTGTTACTAAAAGTAACTCATAGTTATCCATGTGTGCAGATGTATTTTTAGGTCGAAGAAAACTACGTGGCGCATTTTTTTTACTCACGACAATATTAATATCGAAATGAATCAAGACAAGTAATATGTACTACATAAACGTGTCGTAATCTCAATAAGTTTCATTCGACAGAACCAAAAGCGAACAATACCGACTTTCATTGAATATTTTTTCTTTATTAATCAGTTGGATGTTGATAATGATTAAATTTAAAAATTGTAATGGTAATAATAATAACTGCAAAATAATTTTATCTGTCATACCTCTTTAGGGTGTATTTAATCAAGAATTTTTACAATTTCCTATCTTTAGTTTTTACTAATATTTGATGACTCTTTACCACTCGTATTAGTTTGCTGTCTCTCATCCATTCACACTAACTCATTAAGTAGGTTAATCACCATTCATCTTTGCATCTCTTTATTTCAATATATGTTGCGAGTAATGTATTTTCACATATTTTAACACCCTTAAGAAAGAGATGAATCTACATCTTCCACAAGCTATGGTTAAATAGTAGAACTTCTATCTGGAAAAATTGTAATTCTCAAAAAATTGTGAATGCAATATTCACTTGCAAAAAAAAAAAGAATTATTCTTACAACCCAAAATAGATTTCGGATTTTAATAACTCGCAAATGGTTGAAACGCCGTAAAAATCAATTATTCTTTTATCTGGCATGTCCTTTCTGGTCATAGGTAATCATTGCTCGCCACAACTTTTTGTCTTATTTTTCTCTCAGTAACTTACGACCCGTTACCAACCTTACTATGCTAGACGGAACTTGCGGCTATATAGCATTGAAACACCGGTTCCCATGCGATTATCGAAGTTATGCAATTATAGGTAAATTAGTAAGACTCGTATCACTAAAACATTATCTTTAAAAACCTTTACAATCTAAAAATACATTCTGACGTTAAATGACCTGCAAATAGATGATAAGCCACCATGTCTTGTAAGGCTGCGGCCAGCCATGCGCACTACCTCATTAAGCAACGTTATGTCTGGTCAGAACTTAGAAGGGTGACCATATACAAATATCAGATGCATTAAGCTGAGATGTGCGGTTGGTGCAAAGGATAATGGCTTAGAATTGTTAATCGGAAAGCCGTGTTCCAATTTCACTAGAGTTCTTTATATTCACTAATGCGCAAAAATAAAGTTATGAATCCATATTTTCTCCTCCTAGCTATGGGTTAATTAGTAAGGCTCGTATCGTTAAACTATTATTATTTAAGAAAAGAATGCTGACAATCTAAAATATTTTCTGACTTTAAATAGCCTTTAAAGTGATGATAAGCAGTAGTAAAAACTCGATCAATAGATAACTCAGTCAATACTATCCTAAACATTGACATAAACTATTTAAGTTGCTCGCTATTCACTCTTGCATCTTCACTGTTATATAAGTTTTAAATTCTCTGTGCCATTTTCCTATATTATATTTCTAGAAGTGTCATCTGTCTTTTTCTGATTGTAAGTATAGGTTTCCTTTTAGTTCTCTTTCTTATGTTGGTGTTGGGTATTTTAACGAAAACGAGAAAAATACTATAACAAATATTTTCATTTCTCACCAAAAAATTATATAAAGGAATATTTTCGACTTTGAAGTCTTTTTGCAGATATAATTTTAATCGACTGATGATAAAATTAAAAGAAATATTGATTGACGATACTCCATATATGGCTGTATTTAATAATTACGATAACTATATCTGACAGGTTAATGGAAATCATGCGGTTTGGGGCGGTATTTCAGTAAAGTTCGATTTAATTTGTGAAGGTCAACATGTACGAAATTGTAACACAAAAATATTCAGCTCAAAAAATATTAGCATGATGAATTCTAATTAACACTGCACTTTTTCAATATGTGTTTTCCAATAACACGGGATACATGTCCTAACGTCCTATTATTATTGTTTAATATCTTTATAAATTATTCTTCTGTTTTAAAGATATTACGTATATCTCAATATCAGAGATTTGTGAAGATCATCTATGGTAAATGAGTGGCAGCAAGTCGTCTGAAATTTGACTGAATCCATCTTAGAATTACTGGTGATTTAAACAGAATATCGCAGTCACTTAAATATATATATATATATATATATATATATATATATATATATATATATAAACCAACCCTGGATTGTGAGAACATGATAATGGTGTCCTCATGAAACTTCGAAGTCGGCATGAATCTTTCCATGTAAAATGACAGGCTCTTTGTGATTATCAACGTTTTATCTCTATTACGATATCGAGCACATTACGATAAAAGCATCTGCTTGTCAAAATATATTTTATCACTGAAAAAACAACAACTTTAGCGCCAAACTTTATAGTCAACGATATATATATATATATATATATATATATATTGTGTGTATTTTGGCAGCATGTTTTCATTAATGCAGGTTTCATTGAATAATATAGACAAGTTTTGTCTATTAATTTTGTGTAGGATCCGTTCATACCGTCTGATATACTTGATGGTGAAATCAAAGTAATTGTTGATTTTTTTCATCGGGGCTAAGCTTTCGGCTCACATAAGCCATTATCAAAGAGTAAATATTAACACACAGTAAACATAGAACATTTAAGTTATTAACAATAAAGAGAATTGAATTGAAAATATAAGTCCATCCCTACCGTGGCGGATGGCCGAAGACAGTGACAAAATAGTGGTGTTGTGGTCCCTGGTCTGATTACAGACATTTGAGTACGTTATTGGAAATATCAAAATTGATTGTATTCAAACCAGGTTTAAATTGTTTAATGTAGATTGCTTCGAGGATTTTTAGTTTCTGTTTGTTATTTTCTTGTTTAAGTATGTACGTGTTATCAACAAGCGTTTTTCTCAGAAGTGTGCGTTGATAACCGTGTTGTTCTAAATGACGGAATATATTTGAATTTTCATTTAAGTGCAACGTCAGACGCCGTGAGAGCGAATTTGTGGTGTGGCCAATGTAGATATTATTGAGGTTGTTAGAGATACATTCTCTAAATGGACATATGAATTTATATACTACATTGGTTTTTTGCAAATCACTTACGGTGGGGGAAGAGTCGTTGCGGACGAATTAATTAGATGTAGTGGATTTCGTGTAATATATAATAAACTTAATTCTTTTGTTAGAGTCTGTCGGAGAAATATTAGTATTTATGAGTTTTTTTAGGATGTTTTCATCTAGTTGGTAGTTGGAGTGCATCTGGCTACGGTATAAGAGAGTGATATGTTTAGGATTGGTTGGGTTAGTATCATGTGTTGTTTTTTCCATGTTAAGCTTTTTAAGAAAATGAACGGATTCTACAAAAAATGAATGGACAAAACTTGTCTATATTATTCAATGAAACCTGCATTAATGAAATAATGCTGCCAAAATACACAATTTAAATTACATCATCCAGCAACCCAACACACCATCACCACCTTGAAATATAAATGGAGCCTTGTGAAAAGGCAAACTGAAATAGCGAAAGAAAATCTAGACACATTATACAAGAACAAATATAACTACCTCAAACCAACTAGAAGAAATAATACTCAGACTATCCAAAATCACCGTAAAATCTGAAGTTGAACACCGTGCTAAAATTGTCAAAAAACTTAATTCACTATACAATGGCACGATCACTCTTCCAAAAAAATTAGATAAATTCATAAATCTTTCCAACCACGAACTAACTAAGCACCAAAAAGAATTACTCAACCTTGGACCTAACTGCCATATATCCCGTAAGTATAACCAGCTTACTAAAAAAATTGAAATAGAAACGCTCTATCAAAGCATCACTAAACTACAAGATAAAAAACTTATAACCGTTAAACCCGAACTGAAAGACCTACTTAAGGCTGAGGCAATCAAAGATCGCCATGATAAAAGCAGAAGCTCCTCAAAAATTCTATCGAAACAACTAAAAAGTACCGCGAAAGAACTACGCAACCACCCTCACATAATTGTAAAAAAAGCTGACAAGGCTAACATCTTTGTTGTACTTAACAAATCAGATTACAACACAAAACTCAACCACATACTTCATGACCACACAAAATTTAAAAAAATTAACAAAAACCCGACACACCAACTAAAATCTAAACTTAATAAACTCATTAGTGCCAACAACGCTGATCAGAATTCCTTAAAACTCCCTAAAATTATTGGTGACAATAAACCTGGTTACATATACGGAACCATAAAAACTCATAAACCTAACTATCCTCTCCGCCCTATCATATCCCAAATTCCTACTCCTGTATGCCAGTTAACTAAACATATTAACCAGCTTATCACACACTACCTTCCGAGTAAATACAGCATAAAGTCAACCCTAGAGGCAATCCAAATCCTCAAGAGTGAAAAACCTAACAATGAAACCATAGCTTCACTTGATGTGAAAAACCTTTTTACTAATGTACCCGTCAGTGAAACTATTGATATAATTATAAGGAATGTTTACAGTAATCCTTCATTACCCCCACTCAAAATTAATCTCAGCATCCTAAGAAAAATTCTACTAGCTTGTACTACTGAAGTGCCTTTTGTTGATCCAAACAACACTATATATATATATACAACGTGACGGAGTCTCCATGGGTTCAGGGCTTGGTCCGACTTTTAGTAATTTCTACATGTCTAACCTTGAAAATACTACCTTTGCAAAATTTACAAAACCATCAATATATCTACGATATGTTGATGATATCCTACTATTAATTAAAAATACCGATGAAATCTTACAACTTTAAAAACAGTTTCAAAATAACTCAGTTTTAAAATTCACTTATGAACTTAGCAAAGATAACAAAATTCCTTTTCTTGATATATTAATTAACACTGACAACAATAAATTTACTATCTCACCGTATCAAAAACCCACTAATAAAAATCCCTCCACGCTCAATTATATTAGTGAATGCCCCCACTATTACAAAATAGCCATTATAAAAAATCTATTATATCGTGCAAAAGTCAATTCATCTACAAATCAGATCTTCCACAGTGAACTAAAAAACATAAAACAGACACTCATCAATAATATTTTTTCTAACTACATAGTTGATGAACAAATACGTTATTTTCTTAAAAAGCTTAACATGGAAAAAACAACACATGATACTAACCCAACCAATCCTAAACATATCACTCTCTTATACCGTAGCCAGATGCACTCCAACTACCAACTAGATGAAAACATCCTAAAAAAACTCATAAATACTAATATTTCTCCGACAGACTCTAACAAAAGAATTAAGTTTATTATATATTACACGAAATCCACTACATCTAATTAATTCGTCCGCAACGACTCTTCCCCCACCGTAAGTGATTTGCAAAAAACCAATGTAGTATATAAATTCATATGTCCATTTAGAGAATGTATCTCTAACAACCTCAATAATATCTACATTGGCCACACCACAAATTCGCTCTCACGGCGTCTGACGTTGCACTTAAATGAAAATTCAAATATATTCCGTCATTTAGAACAACACGGTTATCAACGCACACTTCTGAGAAAAACGCTTGTTGATAACACGTACATACTTAAACAAGAAAATAACAAACAGAAACTAAAAATCCTCGAAGCAATCTACATTAAACAATTTAAACCTGGTTTGAATACAATCAATTTTGATATTTCCAATAACGTACTCAAATGTCTGTAATCAGACCAGGGACCACAACACCACTATTTTGTCACTGTCTTCGGCCATCCGCCACGGTAGGGATGGACTTATATTTTCAATTCAATTCTCTTTATTGTTAATAACTTAAATGTTCTATGTTTACTGTGTGTTAATATTTACTCTTTGATAATGGCTTATGGGAGCCGAAGCTTAGACCCGATAAAAAAATCAACAATTACTTTGATTTTTTGTTGTCTTTCAACGACATCACCATCAAGTATATCAGACGGTATGAACGGATCCTACACAAAATTAATAGACAAAACTTGTCTATATTATTCAATGAAACCTGCATTAATATATATATATATATATATATATATATATATATATTAAGAAAGCACGTTTTTCTTAGATATATCCCACACCGGTAAAAATATAGGAAAAATTTTAAAATGCAACTGGACTTTTTAATAATATTTATGTAAAATACCTTTACCGGTTTCACAATTCTATCATTTTCAAAAATTAAACTGCTGCGAAACATACTATAGCATAGCCATACGTCTCTACATCTCAATTTAACTTTTGAAAATCATAGAACTGTAAAACCGGTATAGTTACCCTAAATAAATATTCTTAAAGTTGCATTTTAAACTTCTTATATATATATATATATATATATATATATTCATTAAAGCATATCAGTATTGTTAATAATATTATTGTATTGACGGATTTGCCAGAGCCGCGTCAAAAATCAGCGAAGATTATTTTTCTGCGAGTCTACCTACTTACATCATATCTACTCAACCTATATCTTACGAGAACATTTTAAATAATTCGAAAGTGTTTTAACAGAAGACGGAAAGTGCGTCCCTGAAATCTGAAGGCGCATTGGTATAGCGAAATTTGTTTTCAAAGACTTAAACAAAGTCAATTAAATTTTGTTACAAATAAAGAAAAGAGGAATGAATTGTTACGTAATAGCAGTCATCTTATATGGTAGTGAATGCTGAGCAATCTTCTCACATATGAAGAGAGACCTGAAGCAAACATAAATACGGTTCTACAGAAGGATGTTGAGAATACGTCATACCAAAAATGAGACTAACAATGATGTTTTAGAAAAAACTAAAACAAAAAGGACACTTATATTTAACATCAGAAAGATGTTTCTAGAGTACACAACGAGGAAAAAGCACTTGGAAAATTTGAAATTTACAGGCTGATTAAAGGCAAGATGGACAGAAGAAAACAACGAATAAATTTAGTGAACCTGAGTAAATAGCTGATAGAACAAGGTTTAGCAGAGATAAAGAAATACAAAATTTATTAATAATAGCTATTAATTAGAGGAAATTGTGGAGAGTTATGATCATTAATGTTTGAAAGGATACCGCAACATACCATAAAGATTCACCGGAACCACGCACAGACCTGACTTTTAAGCGCAGCAAATGATATTGTATTCGTCAACTTCGGCAGGCATGACCAGTCACAACATTAGGTAGTTTTTATGGTATCTGATTGCTATAATTCCGTTTTGCCTGCGTCTGTACTACTGGTATGATTTATCATAGTCATAAACTTTATCATAACTTTTTAAGGCTACGGCAAACCATACACACCACCCATTAAATTCTCCCAAAACATCGTACAATGCCTTTACCTTAAATTTTTAAAGTGATGCACGGTGTCGGTCCTACTCTCTGAGAAGCATAAGCAATGATCTGAAAAGAAGAAACATCAACATTATCTGTTGCTAATGAGGTGATGACCTCACAAGAACGAACGAGTCTCTCTCCTAAATGGTTCTTATTGCTGGCGTTGGGATATCTATGAGTAGCCTTTATCCGCAGGTTTCATAATTTGCCAATAACTGGAATCCTATCAGGGGCTAACATCCTGGTTCAAGTTGGAATTGGGAAGAACAACAATTAAGCAATTTGTTTCTCGAAAACGGCAATCTCCCTAACAGAGACCCTGTCGGATGTAGGAGGACAAGGTACGTCGGCTAAGATAAGTTTTCCTTTTATCTTTATTGATATTGTTCTGCTACAGATCTAATATTTTCATTATGAAATTTTACACAAACACACACATATATATGCATGAGTATATATATATATATATATATATATATTAGCGAGAGAGAGAGAGAGAGAGAGAGAGAAACGTAAAATCTGTCCATGAAATAATGAAAAGAAAAATGTTATGTCGGAAAACAATATTTATTAATCAAACATTGATCATTTCCAAGCCAGATTTTTATAATTGAGTTACAGCTTTTGATATAAGTTGATTGGGCCATATTTGATGATATAAAAAATGAAAATTATTGCAAATTGTTGTGAAACGTTGCAGTAGCAGATTTCTGCTAAGCCGGGCTCCAATTTTTTGTCCGATTGACGATTTAATAATCATATAAAGTAATTTCTAATTCAATAATGCCTCTGCGTTCATAATCATTTCATTCTGCTCAATATTTTTACTGTCTTTTATCGATCATTTTGCTTCTTGGAGTTCATAACATGAATTTTGAACAATCCATTATCAGTGGTGAGAGATGCTCAACTAACCAAAGGAACAAACAGAGAAAAAATGAGTTCCTACATTTATTTAAAAAATTGTGTACCAAGTAAATTTACTAATCACTTATCGACTATGTCATCTAAATGATTACTATTTTAAACATATAATACATTTTTTATTGCTTAATTGATCTTTTTCTACGGCTTAACAACCTTTCACAGGTTATCTAAAGCCAGAAAAAATTTTAGATATTAAGAATTTTTTAGAGATTATAATGATTTAGTAATACGAGTTTTGCTAATTAACCTATAGCTGGGAAAGATAAGGTGAGTACATACCTTTCTCAAAAGAATTTACACGTAAGTGAATATAATGAACTTTAAGTGAATTAGAACTCAGCTCTCCGATTAACAATTCCGAGCCGTTATTCTTACACCACCGGCATATTTAGGCTTACAGCACCTGATATGCCCATGTCATCATCTGTCTCGGTACTGACCAGGCTCAGCGTTGCTTAATTTCTGTGATCGATTGTGTGGTAACTTGCGATTCGAAGTGATGTTGCCGCATGTCAATATACAATAGAAAATTACCTACAAGTTAATATATATACACTACCGACCATAAGTTTGGGACCACCCAAATTTTTAGCAGAATCAAATTCACCGAGTTTGTATTTTTTGTTATTCTTATGCAGATGTCAAGTCAAAAAAGTATTGTTTTCACCTTTAAAGTAAACATTTACTCAGTTTGCTACTTGACTCCTCTTATTGTGATCAAGTTTTTGTCGAAAATTCAGATTTATTCAGATATTATAATTACGGTATAATTTATTTCTGTAAACCATATTATTACGGTATAAATGGCGAGGAGGAAACAGATTAGCATTGAAAAAAGCGCTCAGGCTGAATTTATTTCGAAAGAAGGATATTCTGCATGTATTATCGCTAAAAGAATAAGCCTATCAAAAATGGCGTGCATTATTGTCTTCAACGACTTCGTGAAACTGAGTTAAATATTGAGAGAAAAAGATCTGGTAGGCCCAGAGTAACATCTATTGTAGAGGATAGGCACTTGAACATATCTAGCAAGAGGAATAAAAGAAAAGCCGCTCCGGAATTAACAACTGAAATGAATTCCACTCGGCAACATCCAGTATCTGTTACTACTGTTAAGAGACGACTTCATTCTGCTGGGTTTAAAGGCTGTGTAGCAGTTAAGAAAACACTATTAAAGAAGGAGAATAAGGGATGAAATTGATCGTACAGTTCGAAATGAACTTTCTAAATATGAACAAATGTTGTTTAAATGCTTGCAGGATGCTTGGAAATCACTTTCACCAAATAATTTTATAAGTTATTAGAAAGAATGCCAAGGATTTGCTCTGCAGTAATAAAAGCTCGTGGTGGTTTCTTTGATGAAAAGAAAATATGAATTAACTTTAATTAAATTTGAAATTACTCTATGTTAATTTTGGTTTTAATTATTGAACAATTATGAGCAACAATGAAATACATCTATATTTATTCTTCTAAGACATAAAAATTATTATTTCTTTCTCTTAGAGAATAAATCTAAGTGGGCCCAAACTTATGGTCGGTAGTGTATATATATATATATATATATATATATATATATTGTTAATACAATATATAAAGTGTTTTGATAAATATGAGATTATATTTAAGCCCTTAAAGACATGATGTCACGTTCTGTTTCTATGTATAAACATCCTTTTTGTTTACATTTCATTGTTCCTCATATATTCGGTCCATGGTATTCTTAACATCCTTCTATAGAATCAAATCTCTTTCCACAAGATTCTTTCTTCTGTATCTATGGGGAGACCGTCTAATATTCACACCCATAGAGTGGGAATGGTTTTGCATAATAATTGAGTACGCTTTTCTTTGTTAGTGCAGTTAGTTTTATGGTTAATCATTCCGAATTTGATTTGATGAGATTTATTGACTTATTTTGTATAAGTCTTCTTCGTCTAAGCGGAACGTCTCTAAAGGGTATGAGGGATCATGGCTCCCGATCTATCCTTTTGTAGCTCTTACCAATATTTTCTCCATATTATCCTGTCCTGACATACATTTACTCAAGCCCGTAATGTAGATTAATCGTTGTTTCACATCTTTTCCACTTGACTTTACTATTTTCTGCGAGTGCCAAATTTCCCAATTCGTCTTTCCTCATTAAGTTTCCTAGAAATTTAAACACTCTTTCTGATTCTAAGTATAAGTATAAATGTCCTTTTAGTTTCCATTTTCCTTGAAACTTCCTCGTGCTCTGTCCATAGTATTCGTTGCGTCCTTCTGGAAAAAACATGTCTGTTGCTCAAGTCTTCTATTTATCTATGAGGATTTTCTAGCATTCCTCGACATATACGTTTGTGCCAGATTATAAATTAAAAACAAAATATAACATTAAAAAAAACATCATTACTCAAGTACATAGACAGGACAGATTGGGTTCTATAGTCAGTTATATCTCTTTCAAGACATGATTGCCAAAGCTTGTATCACGTATGGAACTTAACTGACTAACATAGACTCCATTATTTTTTACAACTGTCTCTCATATTTTTAAAAAATTAAGTAAAACCAGCTTTGGATTGAAAGAATGTGGTTGTGTTTTTGTACGAAGCCGTATTCAAGGTCAGCGCATATAAACCATAGAAAAGCAGTGGCCAATAATATTAATTCGAAAATAATAAAAACGTGCCAGGAAAAAACTGGGACGATCGAGCAAAGTTCGGGAACCACAGCTTATATAAGATCAGTTTTTTTTTCGGATTGAAATGAGAAATAAGAAAACGCAGGGAAGAGAAGACCTCCAGCCGATCAACTCCCTCGTATGTGTGCGCCTACCACCGACTACTCCTCTACACAACGGCTGCCGAAGTGATTCAAAATATAAGTTAATATTTTTATATATATACGTGTTTGTTTTTCATTGTTGATGTCAAGCCGATCGTCAACAGTGGTTCACAGTTTTAGAATGACTGTACAGAATCAAATAGGTTTGCATTTAAATTGTTCTGTAAAGACCGGAACAAATGAAAATCCTAAGAACCCATATCAGGAGAATATAGAGAGTGCTGGAGGATTTCCCATTGCACCTCTTTAAGCTTCTGCAATGTGCTTTTCAACATGCGGTCTTGTTAAGTCGTGATGGAAAATTAAACCCTTTTGATTTGCGAAAATCGGTAGTTTTTCTTGAATTCAAGTCTCTTCAAATAGTAAAAAAATGCTATTGAGATATCGATCTTCAAACACGTAATGATCTATACCGTCAATATCTTTTATTTTTTACGATAACAAGTCTACGTCTTCATCAATTTCAATGAGAAGTCTCCACGTCTTCATCAATTTTAAATGGTCGCCTAAAGCAAGCTTGATCGTTTAGGTTAAAATCACCCTGACGAAATCTGCGAACCCACCTTTTGATGCTTCCAAAGAGCTGGAACACGGTTCAAATAAACATTCTTAATGTTTTTGTCGTTGTTCCGATGCTCCTTTTCCAAAATTCATGGAGCATAATATGGCGAAATTGAAATTTTTGCTCCTCCATCTTAAAGGTATTCATTTTTGGGCTAAATGAACATTCCACAAAGTCTAACTCGGAATTGAACAATAAAAGATTTAAATCTAGAACTCACCAGAAATCGTTACCCAAATAAACGCCAGTGTCAAGTTGCGGTCATTTTATATTAACCCTCTAGGGCCATTCGTATCATATTTGATACAGTATGAAAACAAGCCTTGAAAGAAATATTTTCCTGAAAAATTTTTTAAGAGAAATATTTTATAAATTTCAAATGAAAGCAGTACTGACTGCTCAGTCAATGAATACCAAATGTTTCCTTATAGGGAAATACCAAATGTTTCCTTATAGGGAAACACTGTATCAAATATGATACGAATGGCCCTAGAGGGTTAATAATAAAAATCGAGTGCGTTGTTAGAAGTTTCTGCAACTTTCGTAATATTTCAGATATTAGAAATAGTTTAATGCATAATAATAATTAAGTGATAATCAATATTTATATTTTATATTTACAATGAGCCGTACGTATTCTAATAGTCATTCTGATCCTAAAAACAACTAAAATTAAATAATACAACATCCCTTCATGTCGCAATGGTTAATATCACTTCAGACGACCCACATAAATATATTTTACAATTTAAACAATTTTTTTATTATTTTATGAAATATAATTGAATCTTCTCAACCCATAGAAGTTGGTAGGAAAGCATTCACGCGGTTTGACATAATTCGCCCAACTTTAGTAATCATTCATTAATAGAAAGAATTTGGTACGCACTATTACTGAAGGGATCGGGTTGTCCGAGATTTACTTATTAAAGATGAGTAAAATCACAAGAGATGTATAGAAAAAATGATGACGAGGGAGGTCAAAAGGTGCAATGCAACGTTCGCCGGTAGGCCAGCTGTTTTTCTTTCTTCTTCGGTTGCCTCAAGGAAATGGATTTCGTGTTTTCCTTTCTCGGTCGTTACACAGGGCAGATGTGAAACAGACACCAACTAAGTCACTCCTACTTCCTCTTTGTCAATCTGACTGTCAATCCGCACGTCCAACACATCCAATACACGCAGTCCGCCGAGAGAAATACCAAACTGCTAGCGCTGCTGGCACCCCGCTTTTTATGCCATTCCAAGACGTCAAAAATTTGCATGTATGCGAATATCGTCTCGTTTTGGACGAGATAGGAACGCATAAATTGTCTTCAATAGTGGCCACATTTCTTTTATGTTATTATTTTGGGTTTGTAATTATTTAGAGTTAAAACCCAGATTCGTCCTTGATTTTGACAGATTTTGCGAATATTTAATGTGAAACTTCCTAATTTTTGTCTACTGTTTTCGGTGATAGTTCTTTTACACTTTTGTCTGTTTTTGTTCATACGTTGTCTTTTGTTTGGTTTTTGTGTTGTCGTGGGGACCCCACCAGTATGGCGGCATCTCCCCAGCAGACGGAACAACTCTTTCCTGCTACACCATCTGCATAGGCAGTGGATAAACCCAAGAAGGGCCCGGAATATTATGAGGCCCAAAAGAAGTATTCAAACAAGAAACGAATTGTTAACAAATCCTTTAGTCTTGGAAACAGTCGCGACCAGAACGATCTGCCTGCTGACTACAGATGTAGAAACATGAAAAATGATCGGTGTTAGTAGGGAGGTAATGGAGGAAGCGCTAAAGAATCTTCATATTGTATCTAAATTGTTAGCCAGGAGGTCAAATACCATGTGGCACATCCTGCTGGCTAACCTAGAGGAAGCCAGTAAGTTATCCAGAAGTATTTTTACCACCAAATCCGTGAGATTACAAACGGAGTATATAAGCAAACAAAAAACAAAAATAAACATTCATGGAGTGCTATTAGACATTACGTAGGACCATTTAGGGACATTTTTCCACATTATGGGCAAGTAAAGAAAGTCAAGTCAGCCAAAAGCAAAACAGGCATTGCCACCGGTGATGTCGTCCTGTACGTAACATTGAACCGGAAAAGCTTCAACGACATTCCTGACATTTTAATGCGTCAGGGGTAGAAAATTCGGGTTGTTTAGAGGACCGTCGTCCTCATTGCTGGTGTTGTGGAGCGGTGGGTCATTTGTCGAAGATGTGCCCTGAAAAGAACCCGAAGCTGACACTACAGAAGTCACCACAACAAGAAACGGCAACTTCTAAGGAAGCAGGAGAAGCAGACATGTCCAGCCAGACCCTCCGAGGGCTTCAATGAATGTCAACGCGTAGTAAGGAGGGGAACAAAACAGCGACTCCTCTCCCGCAGCAGGATATCTGACAAGGGCGTCAAGAACAACAACCACAGAGAGCAGAAAAACAGCAGCAGGAGCAAGAACCACAGGTACAGCAGAAACCTCAACAGCAGCTGGAGCAGGGATCACATGTGCAGAAGCTGGGATCCGAGGTGCAGCAGCAAGTCCAACAACTGCAGTAGCAACTACAAGTTCAGCAGTCTGAACATATGGAGGCGGAGGATATGTCCTCGTCGATATCTGCTTCCCTGAAAAGGAGAAGGGAGGAGGAGGATGAAAAGGACAAGAATACTAAAAAAAAAAGAATATCTGGCCGAAGTAGGGCGAAGAAGGCTCTTCAACATTCCGTCCTGAAGTCCCAGCCCGTCCCTGTATCACCAAAAAGAAATGACCCTTCATATACCGATAGGGCAAAAAGCCTCCCCACGTTCCCCAGTAAAGACTCACTATCTCCCACACCCATAACTTTCTCTAAACTAACCCCCTCTTACAATAAAGAAACATTTTCCGAGGGGGGAAGAAATATGTAGGGTAGACAGAAAAGCCCTAGAGAGGGACCTTTCGACACAGAAAAAGACACTTCTAAGGCCCTTGTTTAAGTGTACCTCTGTTGATAGAAAGTCGACAGAGGACACCAGAAATTTTCTCAATGTCCCTGTTGACTCTGATCAGAAACACGGGGGGAAACCTGAAGGTTTGGAACCATTTATCAGAAGCTAAACATTTTTTACAAACATTAGGATGATACAATTAAGGTCTTCTCAGTTGGATAAATTAGCAAAGATATGTGCAGGGAGGGTCCCAGTTATACTCCATTCCTCCTTATGCAGAGCCTTAAAACTCACCTACTCAATGGACGTCGGCGGTATTGTCCAAGACGGACGAATGACGTCCGACATTGGTACAGGTAGTCTTAGATTAGCCGTCGATTTCCGACCAGTATGTGCATAAGGATTCCAACTTAAAGAATGTCTATCAAGATATCCAGCTGGTTCCGCCGGGGTTCCGTGCCCGACCGGATTTTGTGATCATGCTGTTAAAAAAAGGTCGAAGGTGTTGGGGGTTTAGATGATTACAGGCTCATAACTCTGCTAAACATAAAGTCAAAGATTTTGGTCTAGATCCTGACGGAGCGCTTGCAGGCAGGTGCCGAGATTCTGTTGCGACCTGAGCAAACTTGTGCTGTGAAGGGTCGAACAATTCAGACCAACCTGCATTTGATCCGCCCGATCCTAGAGGTTGTAAAAGACGACGAGCAAGCCACGCTTGATCAATTTGAATCAGTCCAAGGGTTGACCATCGGTATCTGGCAGCTGTCCTGCAGGCCGCCGGATTCAACGCCGACTTCTGCAAGTAGATCACCCTACTGTATCGATCCCCCAGTGCTATGGTACAGGTGAACGGAAAGCGGTCGGGCGCTTTTTCGCTGTCTTGGTCGGTTTGTAGGGTTGCCCGCTGTCGCCTTTACTTTATGCTTTGGCGTTGGAGCTCCTTCTTTGTCGGCTAAAGGGCAGGACGTGCAGTCCAGCCCTACGCGGAATCGCCGTTCCTGCTGGGGCTCAAGCCAGGGTTTCTGCGTACGCCGATGATGTATGCATTTTCGTTTCGTTCTGAGATTACATTGAGATGGTACAGAAAGCGTTTGAGCGGTACGAAAAGGTGACAGGGACCAAATTGACCGCGACAAGTATTCCGGTTTGCGTTTAGGTACCTGGAAAGGCGTTGCTCTCCCGGAGTGTAAAGACCATACTTTTGTATGGAGGACGCAAGCATGTGGTCAACAAAGAAGTCTGCGCTAAACATCCGCCTCAAAGCGGGGTTGGGAATGCCACACGTGCCGAGTCACATTTTGGGGATGAGTGTCAGGGATGCTTTCCTTGCCTTACTATCACTCCTCACATTTCGCGGGCTGAGCGCCGTCGTAGGCTCCGAAATCAATCGGAATTCTTACTCGAGGGTCGAAGTGCCTTGCGGGCCATTCCTCGGTCCACTGACCTTTCTTGGCATCGAAGGCACTTTATCGTATATTAGTGAAGTGGGTGGCGACGAAGGAAACTCTACATAATCGGCTCGGTTTGTCGGTGGACGAGCCATGCTTGTTTTGGTCTTGGGCGCCAGCAGCGAATTACCTCAGCAACCCTGGGTTTTTGCTTAGCTTGCGATTGATTCGGAACGTGCTATCTCTCGGTGTCATGGCCAAATGGGGAGGGGCAGATATGCCCGATTGTCATCGGTGTGACCTTAGTTTAGAAAAAACGGCTGTGCACGCCTCCTACTATTGTCCTCAGGTGCGCCCATTTTGGAATTATGTTGACGGCTCGTATCGCGTTCGATTTTCTTGTGCCCATCGATCTCGCGTGGCAGTAGCTTGAATAGGGATTTGGACGTCACGACAGGATGGAATCTTGTGATATGAGCGTTATTCTTATCAGCATCTGATTGGATTCTTTAAGCATCGGCTCAAGATAAAGATCAGATCTGATATAATGCGCTTGATATCGACAGATTTCAGCGAAAGGTTGGTAAAAGTAGCAAGTTTGGTTCGCTTGAATGGGGCCAGTCTTCATTTTCTTTTTTCAAGCACAACGGGGCAAACCTCTTCCTGGTTAAGTTAGACTTTTTTGTGTACCTAGTTAATGTGAATGAACGTGTTTCTAGCCTATGTTTTTAGTTATGATACAAGCCAAGATTCCTAACCGCCCAAGTTTGGTTTTGGTCCCATTTTTCATCTTGACTGGGACAGTATTTGATTTTCCCATTCCATCATTTATTTTATCCTTTCCCACTCCCTTAGCGAGTGTGACACTTGATTTCGCGGTTTGGTGTAATACAGCAGCCAATCTGATTCTGTGGGATGGACGGGTTTTACAAACATTTATTTATTTTAGTTTGAATATTTTGCTTTATTTTCTTTTCTTTTGGGTATTTCACCCCCACTGTCATTTTTGTATCATTTTTTGTTATATGTATTTTATAAAATTATTATTTGTAAATAAATTTTTATCTCATAGGTGTTACTCCCTTTTTAGGTTCCGTGAGAATTTGTGGTATTATGATCTTTGTAGGATTGTAAGATGATGAACGAGTTCTTGTGGTAAATGGAGAAATGATTGGGTCAAGAAAGTGTTTAGCTATGTATAAGATAGTAAATGAGTACCAAACTCTACGCACCTCCTTTTGAGGCCTTGTGCCATATTTCATGTATTTTTTACATGAATAAATATATTTCTTTTACTATTTTGCAAGCAAAACACGTTTGCGCTAGTTTCGAATTCCGAGGTAAGACATGTCTTTCGTCACAAGAAGTTTCAGTCAACTGTAATAAAAAAAAGTGTTAAGAACACTGCAACAGATGTACATGTCTCAAAAATTTAATAATCTTGAAACGGATGTGTTGCCTAAAAAATGAAACTATTAAGAAAAAGCCGAGTATAGAATTGTCTAAAATGTTTTTGAATCACTCCAGTGTTGACTGTAAGATCATTTTTGATCAGACGAAACAAAAGTAAAGTTTATGATTAACCAGTAACGTTATATTTAAATATAAAATTTGCAGTTTCTGATGTTAAAAAAAAATTAGCACCCAACAGTCAAAAAAACCAAGATAGAAAGAAAAATGAATTCACAAAAATATCAGTTCTCATCTGCTATCATGTTTAGACTTGGTATGAGATTCGACATTCAAGAAAGCAACTGCCTTTACAGCTACATGAGAATGATTTTTGAAAAATAACGTTCGGACAGTGTAAAAGCATTCTCAATCATCAACTGAACATTTGTAGCAGGAATTGAAAACTGATGCGCAAGAGCAGAAGTCATGGAATTTATGCAATATTGTGGGAAATTAAGCTTCTGCGTGAGAGATGAAGACGATTCATAGACGGTTGCAGAATATATCTGTTAGCAGAGATTGTTGCCAAAGAATTCGCAAAGAATTCTTATTATTTAAGGAGATAAATAGATAGATAGATAGATAGATAGATAGATAGATAGATATTAACAGAATGAGATAGATAGATAGATAGATAGATAGATAGATAGATAGATAGATAGATATTAACAGAATGAGATAGATAGATAGATAGATAGATATTAACAGAATGAGATAGATAGATAGATAGATAGATAGATAGATAGATAGATATTAACAGAATGAGAAAATAAATAGATAGATAGATAGATAGATAGATAGATAGATAGATATTAACAGAATGAGATAAATAGATAGATGAGATAGATAGATAGATAGATAGATAGATAGATAGATAGATAGATAGATATTAACAGAATGAGATAGATAGATAGATAGATATTAACAGAATGAGATAGATAGATAGATAGATAGATAGATAGATAGATATTAACAGAATGAGATAGATAGATAGATAGATAGATAGATAGATAGATAGATAGATAGAAGAGAATTAGATAGATAGATAGATAGATAGATAGATAGATAGATAGATAGATAGATAGATAGATATTAACAGAATGAGATAGATAGATAGATATTAACAGAATGAGATAGATGGATATTAACAGAATGCGATAGATAGATAGATATTAATAGAATGAGATAGATAGATAGATATTAATAGAATGAGATAGATAGATAGATAGATAGATAGATAGATAGATATGAATAAAAGATAGATAGATAGATAGATAGATAGATAGATAGATAGATAGATAGATAGATATGAACAGAATTAGATACATAGATAGATAGAGAGATAGATAGATAGATAGATAGATAGATAGATAGATAGATAGATAGATAGATAGATAGATAGATAGATAGATAGATAGATAGATAGATATGATAGATAGATAGATAGATAGATAGATAGATAGATAGATAGATAGATATTAACAGAATTAGATAGATAGATAGATAGATAGATAGATATTAACAGAATGAGATAAATAGATAGATAGATAGATAGATAGATAGATAGATATTAACAGAATGAGATAGATAGATAGATAGATATTAACAGAATGAGATAGATAGATAGATAGATAGATAGATAGATAGATAGATAGATAGATAGATAGATATTAACAGAATGAGATAGATAGATAGATAGATAGATAGATAGATAGATAGATATTAGAATTAGATAGATAGATAGATAGATAGATAGATAGATAGATAGATAGATAGATATTAACAGAATGAGATAGATAGATAGATATTAACAGAATGAGATAGATGGATATTAACAGAATGCGATAGATAGATAGATATTAATAGAATGAGATAGATAGATAGATATTAATTAGAATGAGAATGAGATAGATAGATAGATAGATAGATAGATAGATATGAACAAAATTAGATAGATAGATAGATAGATAGATAGATAGATAGATAGATAGATAGATAGATATGAACAGAATTAGATACATAGATAGATAGAGAGATAGATAGATAGATAGATAGATAGATAGATAGAATAGATAGATAGATAGATAGATAGATAGATAGATAGATAGATATGAACAGAATTAGATAGATAGATAGATAGATAGATAGATAGATATGAACAGAATTAGATAGATAGATAGATAGATAGATAGATAGATAGATAGATATTAACAGAATTAGATAGATAGATAGATATAGATAGATAGATAGATAGATAGATAGATAGATATGAAAGATAGATAGATAGATAGATATGAACGAATTAGATAGATAGATAGATAGATAGATAGATAGATAGATGATGAACAGATAGATAGATAGATAGATAGATAGATAGATAGATAGATAGATAGATAGATAGATAGATATGAACAGAATTAGATAGATAGATAGATAGAGAGAGAGAGAGAGAGTGATAGATATGAACAGAATAAGATAGATAGATAGATAGATAGATAGAGAGAGAGAGAGAGAGTGTGATAGATATGAACAGAATAAGATAGATAGATAGAGAGAGAGAGAGTGCGATAGATATGAACAGAATAAGATAGATAGATAGAGAGAGAGAGAGAGTAGATAGATAGATAGAAGAGAGAGAGAGAAAGTGATAGATATGAACAGAATAAGATAGATAGAGAGATAGATAGAGAGAGTGATAGATATGAACAGAATAAGATAGATAGATAGATAGATAGATAGATAGAGAGAGAGAGTGATAGATATGAACAGAATAAGATAGATAGAGAGATAGAGAGAGAGAGTGATAGATATGAACAGAATAAGATAGATAGAGAGATAGAGAGAGAGAGTGATAGATATGAACAGAATAAGATAGATAGAGAGATAGAATAGAGAGAAGTGATAGATATAGAGAGATAGATAGAGAGAGTGATAGATATGAACAGAATAAGATAGATAGAGAGAGTGATAGATATGAACAGAATAAGATAGATAGAGAGAGAGATAGATATGAACAGAATAAGACAGATAGATAGAGAGAGAGAGATATGAACAGAATAAGATTGAGAGTGATAGATATGAACAGAATAAGATAGATAGAGAGAGTGATAGATATGAACAGAATAAGATAGATAGAGAGATAGATAGATATGAACAGAATAAGACAGATAGATAGAGAGAGAGAGAGAGATATGAACAGAATAAGATAGATAGATAGATAGATAGATAGATAGATAGATAGATAGATAGATAGATAGATAGATAGATAGATGTGTGCATGGGGTTTAATGGATAGCGGCTCGAAGTTAGAAAAAAGAAAGTTTTAATTTTAGTCGTGTTCGTTTCCTTCATTGATGTGCAAGTACCGTTTTGGTAAAGAATGAAACCATCTCTTTCTTCTCACTAGATATGGGTTATAAAATTTTTGAAAACTGGCAAGCAGTCTTAAAGAAAGACATCTCTGAATTCCAAACTTGAGCAAGAACGTTAGCAAACATTGTTGTGAAGTATGTGCACCAGTTCTTGGTTCACGGCTCTTCTAAAAATTGTGATCTATTTTGCATAAGCCTTCACCGATGTAATCAAATCATCTGCGAGTAGTGTAACCGGTGGGTTCTAAGAACTAGGGTTCTGGACCCTGATACGACAATACTACGAAAGATTCTACCAACACACACACACACACACACATATATATATATATATATATATATATATATATATATGCTGCATATCAAGACGAATGCTTTGTATTCTAAAATTTATATGGTTATTTGGGCTACGACTTGAATGCGTTACATTGTATAATTATTTGGTAATTAAGCTCCGGATCTCTACAGTTTCCGAGCTATAATATATCTTTGATATTTGAGGAAGCGTAATATTTTAATAGCTTTGTAATTGAATGAATGCCTAAATCACATGCACACACATATATCCATCTTCATTCAAATTCTTATTATTGCTCTTAATTACTTTCGACATTTTACCATCGCTTTTTATCCTGTTTCTGCCAGTCATTCGAAAACTCATTAAGTCGGTTATTCGCTCGTTAATTCTGCTTTTTTTGCCTTTAATATGACCCGTATGTCCAAGTCTTTTTTCCTCCTTATCCAACAGAAATTAAAAGAAAATGCATGTGATAATTTATCTTCTCGCACTGCTTTGCTGTCGCTGTCGCCTACAATATTCAAATATTTAAATGCAACGTTTATCGCAATATTCTGTTTTCCCGAACCCTCTTCTTTTAGCGTCCTTACTCCTCACTAATCTCCCCCATTCTCTTCCACCCATCCGCTAACACCTTTCGTTTTAGAGGCATTTTCGCCCATAGTCCACAGGTAGAATCGCCGACTGACGCCAATTCGGTCAGGTTTCAATCCTGGGTTAAAAGCATCGGTGTCTAACCGTACTGATGAGCTGTGATACAGCGAAACAGATCTGTTTGCGGATGACTATATATTTATATATATAATTACAGAATAAATTTCGTCCAGTTAACTGATATTTCTATAACAGTAAAGGTCTGTGAGGGCTTTTTTTTTTTATTACTAACACTTTTTTGTTTAATGGCTTGTAAATAGTATTATGCATTGTATGAATATTCTTCGGGGTTTAATTTTTTTTTAATGGTTATCTCCCTCTCCCAACAGACAAATTGTCACTATGGGACTATTTGCGATTTCATGGAGACTTTGTTGTATTATGGCGTTTCTAGTAAGAACGGTAAGTAAGAATGTGATGTTTTGATGAAAGGAATATTATATTTAGCTTGCTTGGGTCAGCTGTTGTATCTGCTAAATTATTTTAAGAAAGATGATGACCAACCTTCCCTTTTCACATTTTTTAGTTTATCAAAAATAAATAATAATGATTGCAGAATTTGGCCAATGGATATTTGTTCTACAATAACTGTGGTCTCAGTCTGCCTATTTAATGTCATCGAATTCCCCCTCCCGGTTTTTATCTTGTCAAATACTTGACATGTAAGTAGACATCGGTTGAGTTTTTTGTTATTTTCTTGGAATATTTCTTACATTTGGTTTTAAAATATATCTACGTAGTAATGTAATATTAGGTAGCCTTACACCCAATATTAATAATAGTCTGCGAACATATTGTTTAAAAAATTAAGTCAATAAGCTAAACTTAAATCATCCCGAAAGAATTACGTCTAAAAATAAATTGTCATTGTATGAAGAGTTAAAGATGCAATAACTACATTTATGCTTTCGTTTGTCAATTGATTGCTGATAATGATTTGATTATAAAAATTATTGATGTTGGAAGTGTGCGATCTTAAATAACTACGTCTCTGCTTTGAGTTGTACGTGTTCGACATACTATTTGAAATAATATCCTATCTTGAATAATAGAAAAAAAATTCTGGTGATTTATGTTTTAATAATTCTTGAAGATATTCATGTTGATGTAGATAAACTGCTAATATTTGTGTTTGAACAGAAAGGAAACGATAATAGTGTTAATCGTTTGTGTCGCATGTTCAGATAGATATTTACGTGTGCCTCACTTCCAAGACCATTTAAATCCATATTTAGCATGAACGCCATCTCCGTATGTTTCCGCGTTTTTCTAATTTGTTTTGTTTTTTCTTATTCCATGCAGATTTACCTACAGCACCCGAATTCTGTTGTTTGGCTGGCACCAGCTTTTGTTTTGCAATCCTCATTTATTCTAGACATTTTCCCTTGTGAACTAGAATTAAGTTCTCCTTTCATGTACAGTTCATAGATTATCAGTTACCTGGTGACATTTGAGAATATGGTACTACTTAATTTGAGTGGTCCGCTCAAAAAATCAAGGAAGAAATTTTGCTTCAACCACTTTTCGTAGAATTTATTAGATCTTTTGTAACTACAACATTTTTCAGACTCGAAAAAACTGTCTTTATCGTTTTGGAAGTGGGGGTTCATAATTAAAATAGTGTCAAAACGACCCATTACTTGTTTGTTGCACAACAAAGTATAAATGTCACACAAGTTCAATATAGGGACAGAGGTAAAGGCAAATCAGCAATTTTCCTGTGTCTCCCTTAGCTAGACCCAATACCTTGATAACGTTACTTGCAAAAAAATATACTTAGTATAGTCACCTGAATACCACAATTTCTGCCTAAAATCGTAAATTCTCCCCATATGTGCAGTTGACTATTGGAGGGGGATAAAAATAATAACTTTAAATAATCTAACCCAAATGGGTGTTTTACAATGAATTTACAAGTAAAAAAAAAACTACTAGAATAACTATCCTGTCAGAAATTTAAGTTAACCAGTTGAAGATAATGATAGAATAAATAACTGATTCTAAATCCATCCCTGACTTCATAAAGAAATAGTTATCTATTTTGTTTTTATTTGTACATGTCTAGTTTGAAACTGTGCTTACGTCATTCATAACGTCGTATTATTACGAATCGGGGAAAATATTTGAACAAAATGTTGTTTGCTCGTTAATTACTGACAAACATATTTTTCATAATTTGGCTTAAAACTGTTTTATCTTAAAAAAAAAATTCTCCTTTAATATCACATTTACATGATTAAACTTCCAATTTTCCTTTAAGAGGTTAGATTAACTTCCCAGAGCTGGTAATTCTTAAGCAAATGAACATCGTAGGAGACATAATCGCAGCATTTTCTCTGATGTCAAACCACCCGTCTTTTCATCAATGATTTTAAGCTCTTCCTAATTTTATATAAAATCCGTTGGCTCTAGACGCCTGTAAAACTAGCCTTTTTATTAACTCGTACTTGTTTACTTTCACTATTTCTCATTAAATTTGCCGCAGTTTTTTATTTCAATTCTTTCTTGCTTGATTTCGTTTAATTTCAGCAGAGACACCTCTCACTAATCCGACTTGACAATCCTCCTCTTAACCTTAATTATTCCTATTGACTATGGTCTCCAGGATTAGTGCCTACCGTCTTCGTGTCGCGGTCGTGCTCACAGACACCTATTCGAAACACCACATCTTTTACTGGTTGGGCTGTCTCGAAGATTATGCAAATTATATATTTGAAAAGTAATACCTATTTTTTTTTTCAATAGCAAAATTTTTCAGATGACTATTTTATGACGACATCAGTAAAGCTAAAAATGTCGAGAAAACCACTTACGTTAATTTGATGAGCGATTGCAATACAAAAGGAAGGGAAAGGCGATTTTAGAGTAGGAAAATAACATTTTGCATAGGAAAAATTATTTCAACGACAAGCTAGTTAACTTAGAGATTCAAAAAGAAATACGATTTTTTCCAGGTTGAAAATGTAATGTACTTGGAAAAATTCAGATGGGCAAACATTACAATAGAAGAAAATGAACTCATAATTTCTGACGCCAGTAATATTGTTAATTATTTATAAACAAACCTCTTATAAACAAAGAAAGGTAATGTAAGAAGCGACCGTAAAATAGCAGTTCGAAGAATTTGACTTCATAAATGACCGAACATGTTATTGTTATTAAAAAGTAATACGTGTCTTAAGATAATTGTGAATTTTAATAGTAGTAGGACAAAAACAAAAGATATAAATAGTAAATTAAGTATAATTCACAAAAAGAGGAGGGGGATTTTGTGGAGATAACCTCTTAACTTGTCTAAGAAAACCGCTAGGTGGCGCTGTTACAAGTTTATAAAACAATCGGAGCAATAAAGTCCTTTCTCTCTTGATACGAAATACAGCAGAACCACCAACTAGATTTTAACTCACATAACGCACATAAGTGATTCCTGACATCAAAGCCTTAAATGTTTTCGTTCACTTCACCTGTGTATGTAAAAGTATAATTTCTATTTTCTTGTATTGTTACTATTCATATAAATTATGTAATTCGTCCCTGTGTTGAAGTGTATTCCTTCTGAAAATATTGAATCCATCTCTTTTGAAAATGTTGAATTCATTTTCTCAGAAAGTTGTCAATCTCAACATCATCCATGATAAGTTACACTTCTCGCAACAATGAAAAAGATCAAACCAGATATGCAGAATTGAGACAATGAAAAAGAACAATATCCAATGTTCAGCCACTTGTATAGTTGATTTTCTAAGCGCCGTTTAGAAATGGCACGATGCCAAACGTATGGGGTACCCAGTGAGGATCGAACTTACTACTCAGTTGAAATAGGTTCAAGGAAGACAAGCTTGCTGACCATTAAACCACGCCGAAGTGCCCACAACCACCTGTATAGGGATAGATGAATTTAATAAATCCCCTAAAATAGAAAGTGACATGAGACAAGGATGTCTTTTAATGTGATCTATCTATCCTTTACAGTGAAGTGATCCTGAGAGAATTAAGATTCATTATTGGAGTCCACCATCTTAAGCTATGAAGATTCTATGGTGTTGACAGGAGGCACAGGAAGGAGCTTCATGGAGTCTAGAGAAGCTAGTAAAAGAAAAACGAGACGAAAAGAGTAAATATCAATTACAATAATACTAAATGTATGTTTGTCAGTAAAATGAGCTTAAATGCAAATTAAAAAATAAAGATGCTAAAACCCATCAAGTTATAAAATCTGAATATCTGGGAAGTGTTTTTATGGAGGGGAGAAAATACGACATCAAAATTCAAAGACGCATTGGGATAGGGATAGATATCATTCAACAAGAAAGCAATGTATTAAGTGAATGCTGAGCAATCTCTTCACAGATGAGACGTGATGCAAAAGAAATGTTCTATAGAAGGATGCAGAGAATATCATTGCCCGCGAATAACGAAGATTTTTTTAAAAATAGAACAAAAACAACACTTAGAATTAGAAAGAGACAATTAGAATTTTTAGGGCACATAATAAAGGAAAAAAGCTTGGAGAATGTGGCACTCACAGGGCATCTTGAAGGCAAGATAGATAGTGGAAAGTACCAAATAACATACATAATGAGCTTGTCAAATGTTGACAGAACAGTGGGATTAAGTTACAGTAAAATGACAAGTTGTATTAAGAGCTATGAAGGGCAAGAAGTTATAGAGAGCCATTATCTGCCATGTCCTGAAGCTACATTACACATACAATATATTTTCATTCAAAATTTGAATATGGTATAGTTTATGGACTCTTCTAATTTAATGATGCTGCTCCTACTTTTGGCTGGAAAATATCTTGATAATATAATGTTCCTACTGTCAAGTTTGGGTTTGTGAGAGATTTAATTTTATTTCATTTGGCTAAAGAATTTATAACAAACTGGTTTGATACTTTTCTAAATGACACTAAGAAAATCGAGATAAGCTTTTGTGTGCCTGGCTTAGGTTTTGGAATCATAAGTTATTTGCATAATTTGCTGGAATGTGTGAAATTTCAATGCAATGGTCATTCAGTATTCTTGGTAGTGATTTTCATATTGTTTTTGATTCTTGAAAATCTTCCTTGTAATACTAGGTAATACCTTAGAAATCCTTCCATTTCCTTTTGAACTTGACATTATCTCAACTTTTTGAATGCTTTGAACTAGTACTTGAAGGTTTTTTGGTTATAAATCTTCCTAATCTTTCATTGTGGGCAAACACAATATTTAAATTGTCCTCTCCTGTTATGTCAACCATATGGATTTGTTTTTTTTTAATAGAATTGAAAAAACTGTAAATACTATCCCCATCCTGAACTCCTAATACAACACTATCTTACTAACATTAAGATTTGTTTTTGTAACAAAAAGGTTGTTTTTTCTACCTTGTGAATAATTCCCGCAATCTGTTTTCTTCTCAAACATTCTACTGACTGCAACAAGTGTAGCCTGTTTGATACAATACAGCAATAAGTATTCAAGCTGTCACTTTGTACTGCCTGTATTTTATCTCCTCATTCACAGCCAAAATTTATGTATGTGAATAACCTTGTGAGAGGTTATCTGATTCCAGGATCAATCTGTTTTAAATGTGTCATCTGCAAAGCTGAAATTTTATTTTACCTTTTTTGACAGGTCACATGCTAGGCACATCCAAATCTGTATTCATCTTGGAGGTAAGTCATTTTCTAACATTTCAAAAAAATGCATTCTCTCTGCAGTAGTTCACTTGACTCCTTTCTGAACAGTGCAAATGCAACCAGGATGAGGTCTCTTTTGCCAAGTACTCTTCTGAGTGGGAGCAACTCAACTACTGGATGAGTGATTGGATTCTAGACGCCACACTGCTGTTATTAGGAGAATTGCCTAGTGAAGTGAATCTCAAGTCAACTAACAGCTCACCTTTTGTTGAATCACCTCCATGTTGAGTTACAGAACATGACCCCAAAAAGTATGCAAGTCTTTCACATGATGGGGTGTTCTACTAATCTGTACTGACTGCAGACTGTTAATCTTGGTTATGTGGCTTGTCTGAAACTAAGGGATTTTGTATGCTCCTCAAGTATTCCATGATTCATGCAGAAGTGTTACATTCTCCTTTCTATCATGACATTTCCACTTAATGGATAAGCATATCATAATCAAAGCTGAATACCCTACCTCTCTATCCTCTTTATCTTGCATAGGTCACCTGCCAACTTGACATTCTTAATTTACTCTATGATTGGCAAATTGGTGGAAACCCCACTAAATTCAGGGATCAATCAGATATCAAACACCTTCTCCACCATCGCATAGAAAAATTAGCAACACTGTAGTTATGTTAATGAAGCAGTCACCATATTGCAAATTGAGATGATCATAATCAGTAAAGGTTATGAAGAGTCCATTGCCAAAATATATATGATATCCATTGCAAATCTGCTCCAGTTGGTTTTCACTTTCAGCTTTCCTTTCTGCCAGTAGTTCACTACAGTTTTAAAGGTAGTATGGAAGTATTTAAATTAGATAATACAAATCCTTTTTTTGTATTGTTACTTTCAATTCTATAAGATATGGATATGATTAATTTTGAACAGGTCGTTTAGAATCAAATAGCATGTAATATTTGAATCAATTATTTTTTCTCCATACTCATCATATATTTTTGATTTTCTTTATAGATAAAATTCTGGTAGAAAATGTATTTCTTTAATGAAAAATATTACAGGAGTATGAACAATTTTCGGGTTTTTCTCTCTCTCTCTCTATCTCACAACACACCACACACGAAAGATTGAATGAATAAATTTGTGGATTGACATGTTTGTTGAATTTAATTTGAATTGTTCACACTGTTTAATTTGGGAAAATAATTTCTGCTTAATTTTTTTGTGATAACTTAAAACTTGATAACTGAGGGTAGTTATGTATGTTAGTGTTCTGATTTCTCCTATTTTAGGAATATTTAAAGTGAAATTGAGTCATTTTTAATTGATATGACCCATAAAAAATGTGTGAGACCCCTTTAATATATAGCATACTTTACAAGTGACAAAGCACTTATGAATTACAGAGAAATATTAAAAATGTATATGGAAATAGTTTTCAGTGTCAGGAAATGCTAGAGATGGTTTACTTTATTTTGGTCTGAGAAAATTATCTTCAAAATATTCTTCAATCTGATTATGATCAAAATTTCTTCACTAGAATTGATGCAAATTCTAAGCTGATGAGAAATAGTACAACAGCTCAATACAATGCATGCAGAAACTATTACCCACCTGCATTAAAGTGTCAAGTTCTAGCCAGTGAGTATCCTTAGTTTGCAACTTTATCAAAGGATCCATAACTGTTCCTCATTAAGAATAAGGTATGCTACAAAACCATTTATGAACCAGAAATAAAAAAAGGAGTCCCTTTGAACTCTTTTTCAATGTTTACACTTCTAATAAAACTGTATTTTTTCCCAAAATCAGGATTAAAATATGAGAAGGCAAAGTTTGATGCTTGGTAGGATTTCAAGGTTGTCAAAGGATACTGATGTAGAAATCTGAAAAAGTTGGTTTTAATGGTGTTCCTGGCTTGTAGAGATTTATTTTTTTATTGATATATCCTGGTATATTTGTCACAGACTTTCTTTATTAACATCCAGGATCTTGTTTCTGCAATAGTATCAGTGATAATTTCTTTTATGTGTTCTTGGAGGTTAAATGTAATTCAAATGTTTACACTTTTGTCTTTTTGCTTTCACATTTAGTTGGACATGTAGTTTGAATTAAGTTGTATATGAGGAGCAATTTACATTTATAAAAATTTGGTAAAAATTCAATGAAAGCTCTTTGTTCAGGATGACTTTGTTTATATTTTCTAACTGGCTTGATTTGGTTGATTATTTTAGAGATATGGCATATAGGTGTAGGATTTTGAAAAATTGGCATAATGATTGTTCAGGTTTATGGGGTTGTATTAAATTCTATATAATATACATTAAGAAAAACCAGCAACCAAGTCATTAAACTATATAGACAAAATAAATTTTTACAAGAACTGTTGTTGGTTTTTACCAAATTATATATATATATATATATATATATATATGGTAGGTATGGATGGAATAATATTCCATAGCCAAAGAAACTTCTTCTTCTTCTATGTGCCCTGTCCCTTCAGGACATAGGTAATCATAGTTCTCCACGTCTCCCTATCCCTTGTGGCTCTTAGTATGTTTCCTCCTGTTACTCCTGGCAACCTCCGTTCCGTCATCCACCTGATCAGGCCCTGCAAATATGTTATCCACTGCCTTCCTCTGTCTCTCTTTCCTTCTATCTGGCTAGTCAGTATCAGGTTCTCCAAGCTCTCCTTCCTCATTGTGTGTCACAGGAACTTCAGCTTTCTCTTCCTGATTCTCAGTATTAATTTCCTTTTTGTTGCCGTTCTTTCCAACACCTCATCGTTGCTTGCATGCTCAGTCCACGATATCCACAGCATTATTCTGTAGAACCACATTCTGCTGCTTCCGGTTTTGTCCTCATTTTTTATGATATTGTTCAGCATTCACTGCCATGTTGAAGAACTGTCATCGCATAGCAATCCAGCACTCTTTTCTTTACATTCCAGAAGCTGAGTAAATTACTAACACACAGGAATATTTCACTAGAAACAAAGCCAAAGAAACACTATTCTTAAAAAAGTGCTATATTAATCTGTAAAAAGTATATATTAATCTATATATGTGTCTGTTTGCCAGTGGTGTATATCAGTATAGTCATCTATTTGTCCATGTGCGTATGTTTGTACGTTTATATGTGTGCATTTATGTCATTTCCTTGTTTAATATATGAATGACTTTCTAAATGGAACAATTGTTTGTTAGAATTTAAAATTTGCAATAAAAATGAAGTGACTCTAATAGTCGATTAATAATGCTGATCTCAATTTAATCAAATATTAATATTAATGCCCTCAAAAATTGTTTTTTGAGTCTGCTTACATATTCTTCAAATTAGAAGTTACTTTATTCTGATTGGTTCATGCAGTCTATGCAACAATACCTCCCAGATTAAGGGGGTTTGCCTTGTTTTTAACCTTTTAAAACTTTTCAACTTGAAATAAACCTTGTCACTTGATAAGACACAAATAGTGTCAAAACAAAATAGCTAATTTTGTAGTGATATTATAACATATTCATCCTATAGTTTCTGAATAAATATATAAATTTTATAATCAACTCACCCCAAGTAAGGCAGTCATGCCAGTGGTGCACAGTGGGGGTTACATAACAGGAGAGTGAAAAAGGGGAACAGGTCAGAGTAGGTGTTAAAGAATGGGTAAGAGAAGGATGGAAACACTGGTGTGAAGTGAGCTGCATGAGAGTAGAGTAGAAAGAGAACAAGAAGGTACGGAGTGTCAGGGAATGGATGGGAATCAGGAGATGAGAGATTAAAGTTGACATGTCATTTAAATTCTTGGAGATTGTAGCACTCAGGGAAGCAATTATACAGAAGTGAATTCCACAGGTGGGAAGTGTACGAAAAGAAACTGTTAAAGTAGAAGTTGCGATTACACTTGATTGTTTTCATTGCAAGCCTAGTTGCTAGTCTAGTAGCTCAAGCAAGTCTGCGAAGAGAAGACACCAGGTAGCTAAGCTCATTGGAGCAGAATTTAAGAAAATATTTGTAGAAGAGATGTCACATCTCGTCAAGCTGCCAGGTCTGAATCAATAACATTGCAGATTCTTCTTTGGGTTTTGTTGAGAACCTCAAGAGAAATAGCAGGGGCACCAGACTAAATACAGCAGTAGTTTATGCTCAGGCAGATGGCAGATTTTTATATGTGCAAGACGGATTCAGAAACTTCCTGGCCCGACACAGGGACCTGACCTTCCAAGCAGTAGATTTTGCTATTTATTCAATGTAGTCATTTAACTTGAAGTCAGCTGAGGGTGTGAGGCTAAGGAGGTGCAGTGTATTGCTTTCAGGGAAAATAGAGTGTTCCATGCTGATGGAGGTTAAGAGAGATTGTCTATGGTGGTTAAAGGATAGCAGCTTCATTTTGGAAGCATTAAAATTTACAAGCCATTTCTTATCCAAAACTGACAGGAGGTTCTTTTTGAGAGCAGCAGCAAAGTTTAATTTGTCAGCATAAAAGCAAGAAAAATCACATGGGTAAAAATTAACAATGTGTAGTCAGATTTGAATAG
This sequence comes from Ascarosepion bandense, assembly GCA_037127315.1. Taxonomy (NCBI): domain Eukaryota; kingdom Metazoa; phylum Mollusca; class Cephalopoda; order Sepiida; family Sepiidae; genus Ascarosepion; species Ascarosepion bandense. Next base: position 598,356 of record JBBBDQ010000853.1, read on the forward strand.
AGGAAGACAGTGCATAATCCTGACTAAGATTTGTATGCATTGTCAGTTAGAAAAAATGGCAATATTGCTTGGAATTTACAAAATTAAAAAGTAAATTTATTTAATAAAATTGTCATTGACATCAACAACAGCATCCCAATGTGCTTAGAATCTCCAGCATCTCTTTTGAACAGTCTCCTTGTTTAAGTTGGTGAATGCTGCCATAAATTTTTCCCTCAGTTCATTTTCAGTATTATAAAGAATTTTGTCAGTCTCTTGCTCAACTGCATCCTCCACATAATAATAAAGTGGGGTGCAGTCTGAGGACTTAGGTGGCCAGATATCAGTGTGGTGGAGTTTTTATCTGACAGCCATGTTTGGGTTCTCCTGCTTATAATGCATGGTGCAGATTTCTGTAGCCAGACATAGTCTTCCAACAGCCAACCACTTGACCAAAGGCAGCACTAGTTCCTCAAAGCACTTGATGTAGTATTCAGTGTTGAGTCTGAGACCCTCATCAACAAATTCAGGAGTTCCTTTCAGAACAATTGAAGTGAGTTTTCTGAGCTACCATAGCTTCATAATTATTAGATACGTTCAGCTCTTTCCGAATTCTCTGTACTGTTGTCAGATTGACACACAAACACTCTGTAATAGTGATATTGAAGCTTCTGGTAGATATGCCAAGCAGTACAGCATGCCAGTTCCAAATTTCTGACAGTTAATTGTGTCATGGTACTCAGGTTGACTCTATTCAGTCAAAATTAAAAAAAAACAATGCACATGTGGAAATTTAAAAAATAATATGGCAGTAATTTACATCACACCCTCTATATAACTATACATACAAATATCTATTTTGTTACATACACAAAATATAACTAATATATATATATATATATATATATATAGTTACAAAATATAACTAGTATATGTATAAATGAGAGAGACTAACATAAAGTGTCTACACTGTTTTAAGCTTGAATACAATCTTTAGGGTTGAATATTTTATATTTACTTATGCTGTATTGTTGATGTTGAACATGTTTATTCATAAATATAGCATACCTTAAAACTATTTTCATCACACACACACACACACACATTATACACACACACACACCTGTCATCTATATCATATAGATATCAGATTAATGCTTCATAATGAGTTTTTTACTCACCTTCCAGTATCAAGAACAAAACAATCTTGTCTGAAGCAATTTTAATTTATTTCTTTTTCTATTCTCTAATTCAATTATCTCAGAACATAACTGCTTCAAGTTTCTGTTATTTATTTTGAGAGGTTTCTTTTATTCCTAGTAAAAATAAGTTCAGTTTTGATAATTATGAACTTTAGAAAGCCAAACTATATATTCTCTGCATCAAGACATGAAGAGGAATATTCTACTTTGGTGAAAAGACTGGCACTCCTTCATTCCCTGTTTTCTTTTTGTGAATATAGTCTCTGCCACTAGAAGCTTATTTATGAATCTTGATTGAGAGAAATGTCTATATTTCTTGATAAGTTTGTTGACATTATCTGCTTAGAAACAACGAGAATTTCATAGCTTATAATATGCTCTTCATTCTTTATTACTATGAGTATTTTAAAGCCAAATATATATTTATAAGTATTTTCTAACCTTAGTATGGCACAAGAACACAATTTTAGGGCACTCATGAAAATCAAATAGATTACAATAACAAAAAATAGGCATTAAAATTTATGGCTTTATACTTTGTGAAACTGCAAATACTTTATGTATGGTTAATAAGCTTGCTTTTGTGAAAGACTTCTCTTTGTTTCTTAAAGACTTTATTAACAGGTCCCTGTGTCTCAATTTATATTTGTTCAATTGCTATATAGCTTATCAAATTAAAGAATTATTACCAGAGACAAAATTTCCCTGGATTTTATTCTCACATTTTTCTTAAATGCTACATATTTTGGTAGCATTTTTAAAAGATGTTTTGCGAAAAAGAATAGATATTTTTTGTGTATATTACATTTATTGATCATTCTTTTCGCATTTAAATGATATTTAGCAGGATGTGATTGATGTATAAAACAGCTAAAATTCATATTGGGGACAAGCTTTTGACTCACATGAATCATCATCAAGGTTTTAAAAAGAAAATAAATTCAAGTGTATTTTAAGTAGCCCATTGTTTTAAGTGTTGTTACTTTGTTGTTTGAAATTTAAATACAATGATTTGTTATAAGAAATAAAGAGGTTATTTTGTGTTTCTGATTAGTTTAATGGTTAAAGGTCATTTCCTCTATTTTCTATACAGAGATATTATAATTTTGAAATGTCCTAAGATAGATATGTCTCCAGAGACTACAGTTTTTCTTCTTTTACGCTTCTATATTTTAGTTGGTTGTATTTTTGCTGTTATTTATTCCTGCTACATGTCTTTGAGTTGCATGTATACATCTTTCATAAAAATAAATGGGCTTCTTTCTTCAGAGAAATGTTGGAATATGATTTTTTTGTTTCATTTAAATGGGAATAAAGTTGTCAGATTCAGACTGGTTAAACTAATAGCTCAGTTTTCAATGGCAATGTTGGCAAATAAAATTAGAAACAGGCACTTTTTAATCTCAATCGTGAAAGTACCTTGTTTCATATTTGAATAAATAGCTGTAGTTTATTATCAGTACAGATACTTGTCCAGTTTCATTGTACTTTTTGATTAAAATATTTCAAATCAGCATTTCACATTTCATAGATGAACTCATATTTCCATATTTCCATTAAGATATTCTATATTAGTTAAAATATATATATTCTCATAACAAAGGTTATGAAAGATAGATAAGTATACAACAGATGATATCAAGGCTTCATTATAGAAAACTTGGTCATGAAATATGTCTAGAAAATAAAAAAAAGATGCAACAAAATAAATTTTAAAACTAAACAGAAATGAGTCAATATATGTGAGAAAACTGTAGAAAAATAATTTGAAGAAAACTGGATTTACTTCAAGAAAAAACAAAGAAAATTATTAGTAAAACCTTAAGAGAAGCTAATCAGGTTACAATGGTTGACAGAGAAGCAATCATTAAATGTTGATGATTAAATTAAAATATTCAGTGATCAATTCTGAATCAGCAGCTGGTCAAAATTAAGGTAGAAACTTTCTTTGATGCCATTCCAATGAAACAGTCATTTTTCTGAAGGTACAAAAAATGCAAATTACTCATTCATTTATGATATGCGGTTGTATGTCAGGTCAAAAAACAGGGGAGATGGCAATCATTACTTCAATAGTTAATACACAGAATTAGATTGAAATTTTGGTTGTTTTTCCTTTTGCTGTTTGAAAATATGTTTGGATATGTTATTTCTTAGGATAGTAGTTATTTTTGGAAGGCTTTTCATTATGAAAGGCATATCAACTTGATGATATGGCCAGTAAATAGTCAAAACCTTAATCTAATTGAAATGTTATAGGGAAAATTAAAAAAACAGTCTTTAATACAATTCCCTCCTTCAAAACTAACCCATTATATTAGTAACAACTGATATGAATACAAGACTAAATCTTTCATACAAAAAACTGATTATTCACATAAAATGTTAACTATGGTGCCATGTAGAGTTTGGTGACTTCAATTATTCACTCTTCTTAGAAGGATATGAAAGACTCTTTCTTCTCTCTCATAGATCAGATATTCGTATTCATCCCTGTCATTGTCTTGTATATGTGTATATCCAAAGTTCAGCTGGGTTGGCTTCCTGTTTAATATAAGTACAGCCACCAATATGATTGGAGTTCCAATTCAGCATTTAATCACTATGAGGTTACTTTGTAGAGTAAACCTCTGAAGCACTTTTAAGACTGAGTACAGTGCTTACTTCAGTGTCCCTTTTGGTGAACTTAGTACATAATGGGGTTACCAGAAACTAAATTCTCTGAGATTGAAGCTTTCTGATAGAGGTCAAATTTGATTAAAATCTGCTATTTCCTGGTGTTGAATCATATACCACAATCTTTTCAGTCCCATATTTGAGGCAGTTTAAACCTGCTGGTTGGAAAGAATTGTTTTTCATAAATGCAATTATATTAATAAATCAATGAATTAAGGCTCTCATAAAAGTCTAAGAGGAAAAAAAAACTAATTATATTTTTGTTGATAATGGTATAATTTCTTCAACATTAAATTGCTCCATACTTTTTTCCTCTATTAGATTTGGAAAAATTATCCCATTATCTAAAATAATTGTATTTAATTTATTTGCCTTATATTTTGTAAGGCTAAAATATTTGGCTATTAAACAAACATTACTTTGTGTCATATCTGAGATTTGTTTATTTGCAATGTTATAAAAAAAGAGATGGATGAACAACTTTTAAGTTGGTTGATTTATAATTTTTGCTTGAGGATGTAGCTGAGTTAATAACAAGCAATTATTTTAACACTTTAATGCTGCACTGTTATTCATCAACTTATATTTGATGCTTATTCTAACACATTACTCAATAAATCTTGTGACTAAGTCATAAAACAAAATTTTAGGCAAAATTTGACTTTATTCATCAATATAGTCTCCTAAGATGATATACTGATTCCAACGCTTCTCTAACAGTTTGATGACCTTTTTGTAGAATGATTTGTCTTTGGCCTCAAAATATACCTCAGTTTCTGGTATCACTTCTTCATTGGAGCCAAATCTCTTTCCTTGAAGCCTTCTTTTGAGGTCTGCAAACAGCCAGTAGTTGCTCTAGGCCAGATCGAGAGAATAGGGTGGATGCAGAAGCAATTTAAAAGTGCAATTCATGTAGTTTTACCATCATTTCAATCAACATGGGACACAGCATGTTGTCTTTGTGAAAAATGACTTTTTTCTTCATTTGTGGCCGATTTCTTTAGATTTCTTCTTTCAAATGCAACAATAATGCTATATAATTTTTGCTATTGATAGTTCTTCCTTTCTCAAAGTAATCAAGGAATAAAATACATTGCACATCCAAAAATATGGAAGACAAAATTTTGCCTGCTGATGTCTGAATCTTTGGTCACTTTGGGCAGCTTTCACCTGCTGCTGTTCACTCAGCTGACTGCTGATTTGACTTCAAAGTGAAGTGGTAGATCCATGTTTCATTCATTGTCACATATTTATACAAAAACTTCTTGCATTGAAACAGTTGCAAACAATACTCTGAATCATTGGCGTATTGTTGTTTTTGATTGACTGTGTGCAAATGTGTTATCCACTTTGAACACGACTTTCTCATTGACAAATATTCATGCAAAATAGTGAATACACTACCTTCTGATATATTCAACTACTTCACTATCTGACACAACTTCAATGTATGATTAGTCAAAATGAGTTAGTGGATTTTTTTTGTGTTTTCCAGGACAACTGCCAATTTAGGGCAACCCGAGTGTTTAGCATCATTTGTGTCTGTATGACCACATTTAAAGTCAGCCTCTTACCTTGTAACCATTGCTTCTGATGGAGCAGAGTCCAAATAACACATATCAACCTACTACTTTGCTTGAACAGTATTTTTCCCCATCAGAAAGCAATAGAAAATTGCCCATAGAAATTAAAATTCTGGTGTAATAGATTTTAAAAATAAAGCTGATATTTTTTTCCTAAATTTCACTTTTGAATGAAAATTGATATTTATCAGATTACCTCTTAACACTGCTCCAAAGATATTCAATATACTTCAAATCTTGTAAACAGACTACTCTATAATTGAGGTATTTTCAGCAGTAACTTGACTATGTATTTAATAGTTATTTTCAGCATTATACAAGAGGAAGACACTAACATTCAAAACTGAATTTGCTGTTTAGTTTTTGGGAAAAAAGTGTAATATTATCAGATATGGTAGAGAATAACCAAACATGGAAGAAAGAACTGAAAAAACAAATTGAAATAAATAATGAGACCTGAAAAAAATGCAAGCATTAATTCATTTGTATTTGTCTATACTTCTGAGATGAGTTAGTATTTACACTATTTATATTATTCAGACTATTATCCTCATCTTTACTGCTTATGATACTTTGGCGTGGCTTCTGGAAGTAGCATTGCACATGGAATAAGAATGATATATCCTAGTGATTGTTATAAAGGTTTTGGTTTGAAATTCCTAGCACCTCAAGAATGCCAAAGCATACAACAGTCAAAATGTCATAAACATGACAGTAAAGATGAGAACAATAGTCCAAACAATGTAAATAGTATGAATTCATTTGTTCTCAGCTCTTCACTCATAATCTTTACTTCCTATCACCCTTGTATTCCTATCACCTACTTTATTTAGTAACTGCCAACCCTGTGTAACTCCTGAGCCTTCTATTAGAGGATCTCCAGAATAAAAAAAAAGTCATTGAGATTAAACTGGCTTGTATGTGATTTTGCATTGAATGAAGGACATAGATAAACAGTCTATCTTGATTAAAACTAAAATGGTCTATTAATAATAGTTAAATAATAATAAAAAATGGCTTCAGAAAAGGTGCATATTTTAACAGTTAAAATGTCTACATGTTTTACAAAGACCAAAGGAGCATGTTCCCTTTAGTTCTGTAACCCTAGGAAGATAAAATTACTTTCTGAAAACCTGAATCTTTAGAAGCATTAGCCAGCTGCTTTTTCTTTGTATATACTCTACAGCCAATCACATGTGCCTTCTGTTGCCATTGTAGCACAAACTCACTGCAATATTAATGTAAAGATTCAGTTCTTGTGTGTACGTATCTATCTTTCTCTCTCTCTCTCTCTCTCTATATATATATATATATATATATATATATATGCATGCATAGTATGTATATTTGTATTTACATGTGATTGTATGTGTTAATCTAATTTTTCTGTGTAGGGAGTGTAATAGTGGTTCAGAATGAGAACCAAGTCAAATTTAAATTTTACTTGAGTTTATTGCATTCACTGCACTTAGGGAAAATGGATCCATCTTTTCTCTGGGTTAAATATTAGGACTTTCATGTGGAAAAATTATCATCTCTAAACAAATTGTTGATGCAAAAAATAATTATTCTGATAATCTAAAAAGTTTTAGATTCAAATAATCCCCCAAAAAGTGGATAAGGTGTTTAAACAAAAAAAGTCAATTTCAGTTTTTTGGTGACTGATACAAAATTAATTTTAATATATTTAAGAAACTATATTTTCATTTTAACATTAAAATATTTTCTTTGAAAGTTTTATGCCATGAAAAGTGATCCTGTCACTGTGGATGAATGTTTTAACTTTGATTTAAGGGACAGATATTTCAGGCATATTAACTCGATATTTGTTGTGGCAAATATCATGACTACCAGTAACAGAACTTTCTTGCTTTTTCTTCTTTTAAGCTATTCTCTGTTCTGATTAACAATAAGATACTTTTTCTGTGTTTTACTCAGCCACAGTTTATATAGGTCTTTTCAGATCAATTATTCCTTATCTTCCCTACCCCCTAGTGTATATAAATTAATAACATTAAAAAACAACATGAAACCTCTCAAGACCAAGAATAAAAACTGATCCTTTTATACCAAAAGAACCAATTTATTAATGAAAGAATATATATATTTCACTGCTAAAAGCATAAAACAATAATGAAAAATAGCTATCACAGATTTTGGGATGAAACACTCAAACAATAGGGAATGATTAATAGGACAAGAACACAAGAATATAACTAACAAATGTAACTTGATTAAACTAATAATACAAACAGTATAATGGAGTATTTTAATTTTGTCAAAAAACTACATACCAGTTTATCCAAAATAAAACTGAAAATATTGCACAGTATCTGAAGATTTATAAATCAAATAAAAATAACAAATTCAGAATTTCTGGAACAAAAAAGACAAGATCTGAAACACTTGTGTCACATTGTGAAACAAAGTTCAACACAAATTTGAATGATAAACATACTTTTGAGTTATTTACCTTGTTTGGATTATTGTTCTCATTATTACTGCCATGTTTACAATGTTTTGGCCATTGTGTGCTCTGGCCTTCTTCAGGAGCCAGGAATTTTGAAACAAATCCCTTATTTCCATAACTGGGGTTTATCATTTTTATTCCATATGTGATGCCATTTCTGGAAGCCATGGGTTACTAACCAACGTCTATATTCATTGAGTCATGTGTCATTAAGGAGGCTGGTTAGTTCCAATGACTTGACCCAGAGAGTTGTGAGTTCAGTACCAGACTACAGAAATGGTGAACTTAAAAGGGAGATAACTATATGGTATCAGAAGTAGCATTGCACATGGAATGAGAATGATATACTCCAGTGATCGAAATAAAGGGCTTAATTTAAAATTCCTAGCACCTGAAGAAGGCTGGAGCATACAATGGCTGAAATGTTGTAAACATGGCTATAAAGATGAAAATAGTCTGAACAAGGTAAACATGTAAATACTATCTCATCTATAAAAGTATAGACAAATACTTTTGGGTATTGATTCATCTTTCTTGAAAATTTTAGTGAAAAGGCAAAAATCTTGTAATAAGATCAAATGCTCAATCACTGATCACTGAACCTGAAGATCTTACATTGAAAGAATTTAAAAACAACACATGAAAGTGAATATGAAAATAAATTTGAGAAATAAGAGACAAATAAAATTACTATAGAATAATTTATACGGATGAATCCAAAGTTTTAAATAAAATGGAAGCTGCTGCCAGAGATGATTATAACAAAATCAAATGATACCGAATAATACTTTCAATATTTACAGTGGAACTACAAGCCATGATGCTGACCTTTTGATCTTGTAAAAAGCATATAGAGCAGCAGGTTCTGATATTTACAGACACAATATTCTCTCTAGTTGCTCAAAAAAAAACAAAAAACAATTAACCACCCTTATTTTGCAGACATGCTATAGATTATAGCAAAAACCTGGTGAAAAATTAAAAAAATTCATTGTTTTTAGCATAAATACCAGGCTGTGTCTGCATAATGAAAAAAAAACAAGTAACATGGAAATAACTACTACAAAAATTCTGTATAGAGATTAAAAAAAATGATAATGACTGCATAAAAAGCAAATAGCAAGCAATATGGAACATGTTCTCAGAAAACAAACTTTATGAACACCAAGATAAAATAAGTAGGTAAATATAAAACTACTGAAGTGGTAAAGATAGGGTACTGAGTTGACTAGAGTTTGTAGCGAACAAAACAAAACTTAAACTTAAAATATTAAGCACTGATTGGTTGATTTTTTTTAATAAAAATTAGACTCAAATTTACAAACTTTGCTTAGCACACACACAAAAGTAGATTTAAAACTCAAGAAATTTCTTTTATATTTCACACTTTGATGTGAAATCTTTTGGCCAATAGAAAGCCAGAAAACATCAAAAAGCTAAAGTTCAAATTAGCTTCAATTCTCAGAAACAAATTTTTACGAACCTTTTTGTGAGCTGACATGAAGTTTGTTCATCATCCAATGGAAAGGCTGGAATCACATTCAGGAGAGAGTTCCAAATGACATTTTCAAGCCCCAAAAACTGAATTAAAACACGGGTAAGTTTGTCTGTTACCAGAGAGTGGGGGGAAAGCAAGGGTTTTAATTTGTCTCTTGACAAATGTCAAGCAATTGTTATCTTTCTTTTTTCCTTCCTTCTTTCTTTCATTCTCTTATTTTTTAACCTTTCACTTTCACCTACCCTCTGACAAGCCATCTTCTTCTTTTTGTACTTGATAACTGAACAGAACATTTTAAGACTGAGCAATTACTTCAGACATTTTGGCCCAACTATAAATGCTCATACATACATACATACATACATACATGCAAATGTTCCTGCCTATGTACACATAAACTCATTCTTACAAGGACTATTACAACCCTTTTAATAATCCTGTATCAACTAAAAAGCATATTAATTTTATTTGTTAAACTTGAATTAATTTATACGTATATAAATTGTCTCAATTTACAATCTTGATTTTGTATTATACACCTCTTATGGTGGACTATTTAACTAATGAGGCCAAATTAAACTCATTTGTTTCAACACACATCACTATAACTATATGGATGGCCCACTATAAATTCATATATGAATGTACAATACTAACTCCTGTACACCTGTTAAGAAATGAAGATGTACCTCAGTAGACCCACTACAATCATTGATTGAGGATTAAGCACATTCCTGATTGAATGTAAAAACTATCAGCTTAAAGATAGTAAATCTTAAAATGTCACAAATATAAAAATACTGTATAGTATATAATGGGGTTTGTAAAAAAAAATAGGAATTTTCATATTCCTTTAAAAATTGTTTATGCATGAGTATATAGGAAGGACTGGTTTACATGATTCCAATTGATAGATTAAACAATCTAGATAAAATGAAGTGTAGCTACCAATCTGAGCCTCTCCAACTTTTGAGGATGTAGGCAATGACTCTCAGCAAATTGCTCATTTCTGATTGACCCTAAATTCACGATAAATATCATGGTTTCTATTCTCATCTTCATGGTTTCAAATTCACTGCAGTCTTTCTTCAAGACTGGCTGCAAACCAAAGTTAGAAAGCTGAGTCTCTCCATTGATTTTTGCAATAACTGGAGGAAGTTGGGATGGATACATGTATTTTCCAGAAGCATGAGAAAAAAATGTGAATGCAATAGATTAAAATAGTATTTAAACTCAATTCTCTAATTCTATTTTCTACTCTACTGGTATGGTTGGCCATTACTATCCAAGGATACCTATCTACTAGAGCAGCTAGCTTATCCCATTGTGGATGCCTGCCCAGCTACATTTGTGTTTGTTTAACATCCACAGAGTTTACATGTGGTTTATAATGCAACGATCTCAAGCAGATCTTAGTTACAGTTTCTGTGAGAGAGCATGTTATCTAGTGTGAACAACAGTCTAAACAAGGCCAGGATGCTCAAACGTTTGGTCAAAATCACTAATTTCACTAACAAGGCTTAGGTCAACCAATGGTATGGTTTTCAGGCACTTTCTAAAGATGCCACATACTGTGATTACTTCCTCAAGACTGATAATATCAAGAAGTCACCTTTCTGACAAATTGACCATCGTGAGATTCGAACCTCATGGCCAGAAAGTGAATGGTTTAATCGTTGACCACTCTCTGATAATTCATTCATTATCCCTTTTAATTGTAAAAACAGATTTAATAAAAATATGGACACATGCAGGCCTTTACCAAATTAAAATAATACATTTAAGAATTATTTGACACGCTATGCTATTTTTTATTCTGAAAAGTTGCAATGTTAATAAAGTTCTGTAGCATCAACAGTAATTCATTTGCTTTAACTCATCAGTGCAGAAAACATTCACTTATTTTACATTATGAAAATAAGCAGTAAAACACAAATAAGAAAGACAAGGATGTATCTTCTCACCATATCTATTCAACCTATATAGTGAGACAATCCTAAGAAAAGTAGAAATTCTACCAGAATTTATTATTGGTGGACACCATCTTAAAAACTAAAAATATGCAGATAATGCCCTGTTAATTGTGAACACAGAAAGAAAACTGCAAGAACTCTTAGATAAGGTCGTAATGAAAAGTGAGAATAAAGGACTATCAATAGTAAAAGGACAACATATTGTCATTAGCAAGAAGTAGAATCTAAGATGCAATTTATGAATTGGAAGCTTAAAAATTAAGCAAGTAGAGAAATTTAAATAGTGTCATGACAGATGATAGAAATCTGAAGGTGCATTGTAAAAAGGAAAGATATCTTCCTAAAGCTAAATAAACTATTAAGAAAAAATTTCATTAAAAACAAGAGAACTGGACTTTTATATGATGTCTGTCCTTTTATACAGCCATGAATGCTGGGTGATTTACTCATTGATAAAGGAAAGATTTGAAGCAACTGAAATGTGATTCTACAGAAGTATTCTGAGGAGATCATGGACCAAATATGTGAGCAACAATAGGATTTTGAAGAAAATGAAAAGAAAACTTGTATTTAATATCAAGAAGAGACAGCTGAAGTTTCTGGGACATGTAATGAGGAAAGAAGGTTTGGAGAATCTGATACTGTTGTGGATTCTTGTTTAGAAAACTACACAATATAATAATAACAAAAACAGATATGAGAGGAAAAATGTAAGTATATTGAATAAAAGATATACAACCTGTACATGGTTAGTAGATTCAGGAATACTTGTTAGTCGGTGTCAAATATATATAAGAAGTAAATCCAGGTAATAGTCTATATTCTTGCTGACCAACAAGCAGCAGTTCAACTGCTCTGACAAATACCAACTCTAACAACAACCCAACAGGCAACTCAACTACAGTTCTCTGTAGGCAGGATTATTTGTATACTTTGAAAGAGTCCATTGAGTGTGTAAAAAGGGGTAACTCTCCAACACTCACCTGCTTAGCTTCTTTTTGGGAGGAGCTAGCATTTTTTTTTTTTTTTTTTTTTTCAGTTTCCAAAAATTTTCTTTTTTTTCAAATTGCCAATCTTAGCTCTTCATTTCTTTGGTTTATGTGTGTCACTTGCTCGTCAGGTTTGCAAGTTTTTCCCGTAACTATCGGTGTAATAAAGACTGGTTTCTTTTGCTTGATTTCTGTTGTAAATTTTTTACTGCTTGATAATACCTCTTTTTTTATGCTTTTTATTTTTTTGCAACAAGCATTAATTGGTAAATCCCATATATTAAATTTCTGCATCCAATCCGTTCGTACCAGGTTGTGTGTGTTTTTCGTTATGTAAATTTTTAGTTTTTTTAGTTTTCCTTTAAATTTTGCATTTACAATAATTTCGCCTTCCAGTTTGATTCTGTTTCCTGTTATTGCATTTGCAATTTTTTTAATGTGTAACATAGTCAGCTTATTTAACTTCCGCCATGTTTGTTGGTTTAGTAATGTAATGTCTGATCCTGAATCCAGTTGCAATTTTATTTCTTATTCAGAATTTCCATTTCAACGTATTTTCTGGTGTTTTCATTATTATTTTCCACTCTAGCAGATCTTACTCTACTAGGTTTATTTTTATTTCTACATACTGATGATTTGTGACCCATCTTACCATGCTCTCGGCAATTTTTATATTTGTAAAAGCAATCTTTACGCCAATGCCATTCACCACATCTGCAACATGCAGAAGTGGGAGGCTTGTTTTTTACTTGATTCTTGTCAACTGTAGTTCTGTATTTTTTCTCTTTGGCATTATAATTTTGTTTTGTCTGTGGGGAGAGTACAAAACGTAAATTTCTTTTTACCTTTCAAATGTACACTACTCCTAACTCTCCAATGTCCTTGCTATCTTTCTTTATGCTAAGACACTTCTGGCAATCTTCTGCCAGTTTTTGTAATGTTAGACCTGGCTCGTTTTGAAGTTTGGTCAGCATATATTTCCTCATTTCACTGTCTTTAGCAGCAACTAGTCCTTGGACAAATATGAGACACTTGAAATTGTCTGGGGTAAGTTCCGACAATTTAAAATCCTCACAATGTTTATTGACAATAGCTGCAAAAGTAGAATAGCCCTCATTTTCATCTTGTCTGAGATTAAGGCATTTCAACCTGTTATGGAACACTGACTCATCGAACATTAGATCATTTGCTTTTTTAGGGAGAATAGAGTCTATGAACTTGGTGTGTTCATCTGTGCCTAATTTCCTGAGTAGAAGTCTTAATTTTTTCTTCTCCCTCCAGTACTGACAGTTAATATTAAAAATATCCTTGTATCACCTGTAATACTCTCTGAAATTTTTATCTTCCTCAACTAAGTATTTAAAAATTTCACTCGTGTTCCACACCACATCTTGTGAAAATGTCTGCTCCTTCTCTGTGTTCCTATCCAGGGCTGTGCTTGTTAGTTTTAATAACAATTCTTGCAGTTGTGTTTGTCTTTCCTCGTCTGCCTTTTGCATTTCAAAATATCTTTCTTCAGTTTGCTTTTGCACCTCTATTTGTCTCTTTTGTATTTCTGTTTGTCTTTCTTTGTTAGCCTTTTGCATTTCCATTTGTTTTATTTCTAATTGATATTGTCTTTCTTCATTTCTCTTTATGATTTTGAGTATTCCCTTTTGAAAATCTTCCATTTTTTCTTTTCGGTATTAGTGTTGACAACTTGATTGTGGTCAACTTGTTTGAGTCTGTTTGTTAAAGTGATTCAGGGGAGAGAAAAATAAATTTGTCACAATTTT